>JAFBJS010055176.1:0-47970 GCA_016785265.1 Paraplagusia blochii | reverse complement strand
GCCGAAAAGAGAAATTTCCAATTTACCAACGACTGTTATTAAACCTCCTAAGGCTGTACTACCTTTTCCCACAAAGATATATATATATATATATATATATATATATACACACACACACAGTATATATCAATGGGGATGGAGGATGGAAATAAAGAGTTAAATTAATGACCATAAAGATAATTAAAATTCATTTAAATTATAAATAAAAAGTTAAAAGTACAGTATATGTGGATGTTAAGAATTATATTTCCAAAATTGTCCATGAATGTTCTCTGTCACCCATGGTCAAGGTTTAGGGTTTAGTTAGACAACTGGACATTATGATGTCAATAATGATGTGATGTGTGACACTGTACCACTAGAGGGCGTCTGATTGCTAAGTGTACTAATGCAATAGTTTAAGAACCACTGGTTCATACAATTGTTATCATACCCAAACTGTCCCACAAAGACCAGTGTGGCTACTGTTTTTTTTTGAAAAAAAAAAAAAAATCGGTTGATTAGACATGTCACTTTGACTACATTATGGTAATTGTTTACAGTTATGTCACTGTGTTTAAATTATGGTCAACTCATTTACGTTACTGTCACTGTCTACATTTGTTTACACATGTTTACTTGAATGCTACGCCCCACTGTCTCCGTTGTTACGCTGTCTACTTATACCACTTACAATCCACTCACTCATTACTCTTTCTCCAGTATTCTTGTGCTGTTTCAAAGATATATACTGTGGTATATACTGTTTATTACTCAATTTATATTTCCCTTACTGTACATGTTCACTTTATTTTTATTATTTTATTTTATCTGTCTTTTTCTTTATTTTACTTGTCTGCACTAACATACTGCTCAGCTGTTCCTCAAATTGCCCCTTGGGGTTAAATAAGGTTTATTGAACCTTGGATCTTGAATGTCAACTCAGGTGTGCTACTGTTTGGTACTTCTTTGTGGAACAGTTGGACATGTATGAGTTAGTTGCTTGACAAACTTTTTGCAGGTTGTAAAAAAGGACAAGTACAAATACAGACTGTGATATTACTACATTATCAGAGAATGTAAAGAGTACACATGTGTTTTGAAAAGGACAAAATACTCAAGTCATACTTTTGGAATACAGACAGGATCATTTATGTTGAAGGGTTAGATTCAATTTCCCTGCACACCAGGATTGAACCTTGAATCTTGAAATTCTGGACGGTTGTTTGTCCTGAAGTGAAAACACCTACGTCTCTTTTTTGTTATTCCATTATTGCCAGTTACCATTGAAAGACCTGATGCTCATCATTGCATGCATAGCAAAAATCAATTGTACTTCTTACCTAGCAGCACGAAAACTCAAGACCAAGTCGTCCAATATACGGTTATTTCTAAGGTCATCCTCTGTAGCTCCCTATTAAATATAACAAATTGAAAAAAAAAAAATATATATATATATATAAATGAAATCCATTATCACACAAAGGCAGGTTGTTAAATCATTCATGTCAGATACTCACTGTATTGCAGACAGGACATTGCAATTTGTAGGACAGAAATTTTCTGATGCATAAGGAACAAACTGTGAAAAGAGAATAAAATGTATAAAATACGCATGTTTTTCAATCATTTTCTTGACTCAAAACATTAAGTATAGGCAGCAGGATATGAAATGTGTTTTTGACATTCAGCCTTCCTACGTTGCTCCACTTAATTGTCGTCCACTGTTTTTCTTCCCTAAAGCTAAAGTTTAGAAAGAATATCAGAGGAAATGAGTTGTGGACCTGTGTTAACAAAGGACAATAATATGTGCAGATGAATCATGAAGATTTATTTTCTAATTGCTATTTAGCACATTGATAATAAGAAAATATAATAAATACTGTATAATCTACAGTAGAGCTGGGCATCGGTGGACTCATATCTCAGTCATACTTTTGCAAAATGGTGAAAAACTTAAAAAAGTAATTGTTCTTTTATCTAATTGTGGTTTACCCTGATGTATCAATATAAATATATATAGTATATATATGTGTGCGTGTTTGTGTGAACTTATATATGTATATGTATATATAAATATATATATATACTGTATATAAAATATTAAATCAGTAATTGGAACAACCTGACTGTTTGTAAAAACAATTTGGTTCTAAGCCCTGATTAACAGTGATGGTACTTAAACCCTGCCACACCACTTAGTTTGGAACTTTGGAAACAAACACACATACAGAAAAATGTATAGAATGGTGAATTGAAATAAAACTGTGACCTTCATGTTCGGTGTCTTGGGTGAGTTCTAACCTTTGTAATCTGCAATATAACTTCAACTTTTATTTGTTTATAGTGCCAGATCATAACAACTGTTAATATATACTGATACTAAAAAAATATATTGTTGATTTTTTTTCTCAGAAAACTCTACACATCCAACATGACCTGAAGCTGACGCTAGCCATGGATGTGCTAATTTTATAGACAAATGAAAACAAATGAAAAGAAGTAGGACTAACACCCCCTAAAAGTAAACCACCTGTTTGACTGTAATTTAAAGCAATCAAATATGATGAAATCTCAGTGCTGTTAAGGCAACTTTAACTGGGACTTGTTGAATTCCTTGAACTAAAAAGCAAAGGATGTATTTCCAGACAAGCAACAACACTAAAGGATATTCTACCTGTTCACACACACAAAAAGACAGACACACCAAGGTCGCCGCATTCATGTATGTTTTCTTTTATCATCAGGCTAGGCTAAATAGTCATTTTAAAATTCCTTGTCAAAATATTAGAAATGCCAACCATGGTGTGGGGTAGACTGGGGGTGGTGTAAGGTCATTTTATGTCCTATGAGGTTTGGATAACTATGTGTAATTGCTAAACAGAGTTATTTAACTTCATACTTACAATTGTGGGAACATTTTGTCATCATTGCAATATTAAGGAAGTCAAAGCATATTGGACACCGGAGCAAGGTCTCAGCACTCTGTGGATGAGAGAGAGAGAGCAGTGTTCTCAATGAAACATCTCACCAACGACGGAATAACATCTGTTGGTGGTTACAACATTCCAAACAAATAAAGATTTAACTCTATGTGTAGCTACAGTTACACGAATTAGACGTGCACAGCGGGGGTAACCCAATTCGGAGGTGGGGGTTACTTATTAAGAAGAAATTATCAGATGTTCTACGGAGAACGTATGCACTGGTGTCGCACGATTGTTGATATAACCCTTAGCTGAGCAGGATGAGACTAAACATGTTTAATCGCAGACTCTTTGCAAGGATCAACCATAGAATATGAGTGTTTAGCAAACTGTCTCACAAACCTGCACTTACGTGAACACTAAGCTACTCTATTAGCTACAATGAGCGCGCCAAGCTGAATCAGTTTCAATATAAGGGTGTCTGTAAAGTGTTTTCTCGTCAGTCCGATGTCTGATAAATCACTGTTAAACTTACCTTAAGACAAGCAAGGGTAGGTGGTAAATCCGCTTCAACATGCGAATCCATGTCTTTTGTGTAAAAACCAGCTGTTTTGAAGAAATGCTAAAACTTGTATTCGTCTTATCCGCCGAGTGTTTGTCCCGCTCCAGAAAACACACTTTGTCTGTGACGTCATATGACGACTTCCGTTGAGTTTAGGTACGGGGTTATTTTAGCTGTATTTTTAAATGAGTTTTAACACAGGATATCTAAAAAACGATCATGAACAAAAACAGGACCTTTTTTGTCAACAATTAATCTAAAAAATAGTTACTTTGAGGGCCACTGGACTAGTTCTTAAAACCCATTATATATAATATATATATTGCATTCGATTTCAACTCCAAACAACGACGCTACTTTGTATGTAATGGAAACTGTCAAATTGACAAAATTGCACTTCTTAAACTCACCTTTAAATGTCTTTTTACAATTAGTTAAGTTAATTAGCTCATAAATTGTCTTCGTGGAGTGATGTCTGACAGTTGCCTCAGTTAGTTAATAACGTGACAGGTGGCAGAACGAACAAAGGTTTTTACTGCATTTGACCATAATCAGGCCTGAGATTGTGTGAGATTGAGAAAATGACTCAAATGTGACATCTTGGTTCTGGTGTCTATGAAGAGACATTTTTGATTTGATGTGTGGCATGAGAGCTAGAGCTAATGTATCCCTACTGCCTGTGGCAATTACAGGCTTCAACATCAGTAGATAAGTGTCAGTAATCAACATCAGTAATTATTTCCTTTAATAACCGACTGTAGAACATCACTGGACCCCAACTGTTATTCATGTTATTTTCTTTTAATTAGGCACACTTGTAAAGGAAAATCTTAATTAAGCAGAGGCACGGGGTGAAATTAATGTCTGGCAAGTCATTAATGTCATCACAGACAGATTTTCAAATATTGGCAACATTTAATGTGTTTTATTTAAATGTCATATGTTTATGTCATATTATAATTCTTTACACATATATAGAAAAAAAAACCTACTCATGCGTAAAAAAAGCTGTCCAGGGGATTTACATTCTTTGCTTACCTTTTCTGATTTATACAGTCCAATAAGATCTGCCTTTACTTTAAAGCAGTTATCCAGTTATTCATGAGGCCAGAGAATTGTTTGCCTTAAAGTGCAGGTTTTTGGTTTTGGCCATTCAGCACATAGCGTACATTACACACATGCAGTTGTGGATAATATTCAACGATTTTAAACAACAATTTCAAAAGAGGTCACTTTTCACACTTTTCACCACACTGAATGGCATAAACCACATTGTCCAGCTTGAGTCTTGGAATCTTGTCTTTGGGATGAAACAGTTTCTGGTTCAAGGTGGTTGAAATGTGAAAGACCTGGTGTGAAATGTACACAGATCCGATGCTGATTAAAATACGCATAGACCCCTGCAACGTATGGAATGACGACATTACTCCTGCTGTCCTCCTTCTCTGCAGGCCTCTTCTCAGTGTTTTTTATAAAGGCCCATTTGGGCTAACTAGTTCCGAAAGTACTGTATGTCTTGCATGTGCCTGTTCCCTCATCTTACCTTTATTTGTGGTGGGGATGGTGTCTGCCAGTGACTGAAGAGTTCGTATAACACCCAGATTGTGCTCAAGTGGGCGGTGAGTCAAAACTGAGATTCTGGTCAGTTTGGGTTTGTTTCCTGTACACCTCCATGTTGAGATGTCTGTCTTCCATGATGTGAACTCCACAGTCCAAAAAGTCAAGGTTTTTGTTCTTAACATCTTCTCTGGTGAACTTGATGTTTTCGTCCACTGAGTTCATGTGGTGGAAGAGGCTATCAATCTCCTGGACTTTGATTTTGACCCAGGTGTCATCTACATAGCGAGGCCAGTGACTTGGAGCTGTTCCCATCTGTGAGAGCAGAGAAGAAGAAGTGTTCAGATGTGGTCTACTGTCAAGTTGGTCCTTTCTGACAGTTCGATCTTGGAAACAAGATCTTGGATTTCTGCCTCACCACTACATATTTCCAGTTTAATGATTCATTTTACAGAGAAAAACATGATTGTGCTATGGGCTCCCTGGTGTCTCCAAAAGTGGCAAAACTCTACATGGAGAATGTGGAAACACATGTTCTGCTCTCATACATGGGAACAGCTCCAAATCACTGGCCAGGGAAGACAGATGGTTTGAGAGAGGTGTAAAAGAAGCCATTTTTGTCAACCTGGAAATACCATCCCTCAACGGAGGTGGTGGTTTGAGATGTAAACTTTCGTGCACTTCCAAATTTCTCTCAATTGCCCCACGGGGATGCATAAAGTTTTCTGAATCTGAATCTGAGAAGCCCTTTAAGGAACAATACTCCGAAGATTTACTCTCAACAACCAATATCACACATCAAAGAGGCGTGTGACCAACACCACCACCCATCAATACCCATCCAACGACTAGTGTGTCAAGTTTTAAAATGAAATGAAGAACTAGAAGGAATATAACCATTTTTTAAATTCTATATTTCCATCCTTACCTGCCTCCCCAGACCCTAAGTTCATGAAGTTAGTAGCTCTTTGGCCCAGGCTGTCACTGGTATGGATCTCCAGGCTATTTTAGAAGAATAAACGTAAATAAACCTAATAATGAAAAGTTTCACTCAAGAGAAGGCACTATTAAACACATCAGTAATTGATACATTATAAGAGTTTTTGTTAATGAAATTTTGTGAAAAGAACTTACTCAACTAAAAATCATTTCGTTTGTCCTTGAAGAGCAGACAATATATTATAATAATCTCTGATAGCAGACACTCTCACGAGATGGAAACATATTGGCTTACGTGCTTGAATACTGTTCAATAACACATTATAATGCAAATGTGTGTGTTGGTAAAGCCGTGTTACCAATCTGCTAGAATGTGATTATTCAATCACGTGAATATCCAGAGGCATTTCTAGTGATAATTAGATTTCTCCTGACGTTTGAAAAAAAGCAAACCTCGAGCTTCTGGCTGCAGCTTTGGTCAAATCGATCCACAGTCTTTCCAAAGCATTAATGACTCTCTCCACCACCCGCTCTGCATTGCATTACCGTAAAATTTAGAGACAAAGTTTCCCCTGGTGGATGAGGCCACAGCTGTTTGGCACTGCTGACAGACAGCTCACCAAAATGAACAATTCTTTTTGAGAGATTTATATCTTTTATTTTCCTAGTTCTAATAAATTGTCATTTTTATTCTGGCCTGTGCTTTATTACCAGTGTCACATGCTTAGACTGTGTTATTCAAACTTCAGCCTCTAAGTTACACTTTCGTGATTTATCTTTCGTATAAAAAGAGTTTATTTCATTGTCAAATCCAGCAAGTTTATAACACAACCTTTGAGCTGTTTAACTTCTGGGATGTAACAGACATCCCACTTGTCTTATAAAGTTTTTATAATTCTGTCTTGATTTAAAAAAAAATCCTAGTTGATTTAAAATGTTTAGCTGATTATAAACAACCAACAGTCAGGGATTCACAATAACATTAAGGTTTTTTTTGGTCATGGTTATTGATTGTACAATACATACAATACCTTTTGAATAATCTTTGATTTTAGTTTACAATTCATGTATTTACCTTCATCCACTTACCGTTGCCAGGTCTCAAGGGCGACAGTCTCCACGACTGCCACTCAAATGACACTGAGCCATAGTATGAGCCATCCTGTGGGTGGTGAGCCCACTGGACATGTCACATGCTGAATGTGTTTTAATGTTTACAAAGCCTGGTGCATATATTTTTTATTTCCTCTAGGGCAAGACCCTCAACCAGCATTAAGTTATCTGTCCTCGATGTTTTGAACTGTCCAGCCCTATACTGATCTTTGTTATTTAACCAACATACTTACAGTCAAGTGTACCTATGATCACTTAATTGTGATGTATACTGTACTTTTTTAACCTGAGTGTGGCTACAAAATGAGAACATGGCTGTTAAATATTCTATGAATATTTGATTGTAAGTATTACTGCAGTTGACTCATGTGGTGTATACAGGCTCAAACAAAAACACACAATCACATGCGCACTAACAAATACATATTTAATGCCGTGATAAAGATATCAAACAGTTCAATGAAAAAAAATGCACTCATTTCTTTTCCTTGACTGATCAAGAGTCATAAGAGTACCACCCACTCATGCATTGTTGCATATGTAAACACGTGGTTCAAATTTTTGATTTAGTTGCATATTTTTATCTTTAGAATTGTACAACATAAAAGACTTGCCATCAGCTGCATATTAAAGTAGCGCAGAAGTGTTTTCCTGGAAGTTTGATTGCTTTTCTGGTGTCTATTGTACCTACACCACATTATAAATACATTATCTAAAATTCTTGGGCCATTGGAAAGCAACATTAGTTCCTTCATTATAACCTCCCACTCTCTTTGAAAGCACTGACATTATTTCACAAAGGCTGTGCTGAGAACATGGCACACAGTCACATTAACGTGACAAAGTGTCTGATATTTAGTTGTATTGGCCTATTAAACTGACAAAGGACAGACTGTGATCCTGTTAATGGTCAGCTCCCTGGGAACATTTGCATTAATTATGGCAAATCAATAAAATAATCGATGAGTAGAGCTTTTTTATAGTATGTTTTATCACAGTAATATCATGAAAAACAAGTAACCTGCAAAGAGGCATGACGTAGAATGTAGCATGGGCTTCACCACAGTACAAAAATATGTACGGTAGATTGCAGTGGCCAATATTATCTTAGAGCTTCATCACAATAACCATCAACCTTTGTATGTTTGTCAATAGGGCATGCTGAAATAATGTGTGTATAATGGGCAGACAGACAAAAAGATGGAGGGACAGACAGGCAGACAGATCTAGATCTAGATAGATAGATAGATAGATAGATAGATAGATAGATAGATAGATAGATAGATAGATAGATAGATCAGTTCAAGCAGTTCTTAAAATTATATGCTCTACTTACAAAGAGTGTGGTTGTTTACCTAAAACCAAAAATAATTTGATAAGCTGTTGTTGAGATAGATGGATGGATAAATGGGTGAAGAGCTGGGGGAAAATGTGACCTTTTTATGTTGGAGTGCTTACAACATAGTAGAACTAGTACTTAACACTGTTTTGTGTTTTACATTGTTAACATTGTTAAGAACATTTTCATTGTGGATACATTTGTATGTCCCCAAAAGTGTATACGTGTGTGTGTGTGTGTGTGTGTGCGCAGATAAAGATATGGATATAGATAAAATGTTGTATGCCATCTTCCGACAGTTTTTAATTACAAGGGGAAAAAAACAGCTGTGTGCTTTAATTTATGTTAATTGAACTGTCTGCAATTTCCGCCATAAATTGTAGATAATGTGCAGACACTTGTTATAAATTAAACATGACTTATACATAGGCGCACCTTATTTGTGTTTTGTTGATGACAAATAAGCAATTGCTAACACCTCACCAGGACTCAGGGGGCTTTGGTTCGATTGTGTAACTGCTGGTGTTGGGTTGAGGCACGAACATATGATAATTTGGTTTGTTGCCACTACTGATAACACCTTATTTTTCAGTGAAGATTTTGCTCTCACTTGTGTATTAATTAGAATAAAAGACCAATTAGGTTGCTTATGAAACCTGTGTCCTTTGTTTGTCAAACCATAGGTGTCAAACGCAAGGCCTGTGTAATGTCCATGTAAAAGAGTTTCAATATCTAAAGACCAATATTTCAAGGTTGAATTAATAAATATTAATTATAAAAACCTGTATTTGTATGTTATGGACTGGTAATAGTACATCCATTTACAACTGGCCCTCCAAAGGAAACTGTATTGCTGATGTGCCCCCCAAGTAAAAATGTGTTCGACACCCAAGTATTAAACCTTTGAATTTAGAAAAGCATCACACAAAGCTACTTGGTAGCTATAGTAAGCACAGAACAGATCTTTCATTTCCACTGATCGTTTCGGTTGAAAATATTATTTTTCTTCCAGGCATGCCCTACATGTTCCTGGTAAAGTATATTTTCAGGTGGAACTAATTCAGATTCAGCTATTGTTCTGTCGGTGTGAGCTGTTTATGTTTCACCGCAACCAGTGGACTAGAAAATCAATTCGGAGCCGGTTGATGTGACCCTGTAATTTGTGCCCGTCTTCTTCCACAGTGAAGTCAGCGCTGCATTCCTAATCCTTAGTCAGTGAACAACTCAGGACGGACAATTAATCCTTTTCTCCAGTTTCCTTTCTGCTGCAGCTTCTCCACCGTGTGGTCACAGACTGAATGACACCCTGTCGCAATAGGTTCTCGACGATAAGGTTAGCATAATTGAAGACTAAATTTGCCTTACTTCTAAATTGAGGATTCTTAGCACAGAACTTGTAGAAATAATCCATCGTGTGTCCTCACAGTAACACATATTACACGTTCTTTAACTCTAAAGTATCTGTAAGTACCTGTGTGTTTTTCTTTGCATTTGGTATTCCCAATTCGTATTTTTTTCACTTTTTAATAAGATTTATTTATGATATTTTTTATAATGATTGTATCACTTTACCAATTCTAAAACAAATATTTAGCCAACTTGGTTTGTTGTAAAGGTAAGGAAATATTTTCTTTGGTGATTTGTTTAATCCTTTTTGACTTTTACATAACTCCCATTAACTATTTTACATAACTCCCATTAACCATTAACCTACTATTTATAGAAATGGATTGAATATAAGGATAACTGATAACGGAGAACCACTATTATCAGCACAGTTCTTATTTTCTTCTCCTTTTGGCTTGTCCCTTTTTTTAAGATTCTCCCTAGCAAATCAACATTTCCATCTCCCTCTATTTTCTGCATCCCCTGCACAAACACCAACTACCTCCATCCACTGCTCTACCAGGCAGCTTCACTAGAATTCGTGTATTAATGTATCCACTGCCCCTTTGAACATAAGCAAACTATCTCAATCTGGCTTCTCCAGCTTTTTCCACAAACATTGTCTGTGTTGTCCCTCTAATGGCCCTCTTTCCTGATCGTGTCCGTCCTTGTCACCCCTAAAAAGAATCTGGTAAAGGTACATTGCAACCCCCAGCTTTGCCTTCTGTCTTCTGCCCATTGGTTGTGTCTCTAATCCATCCATCATGGCGGGTCTCACTTTTCCTTCACTAGACCTGACTTATCTGATCATTTCAGTCAATCTGTCCATCACCAAAGCAAACAAGAAGGGACTCAGGGTGATCCTTGATGCAGACCCACCTCCACCTTGAGGTCTTCTGTCCGTCCATCAGCACACCTCACAACCATTGTACTCTTCTCATACATGTCTTGCACCAATCTAACCTACTTCTCTGCCTCTCCTCACCACAACCTCCTCAGTTTTATTCTATAAATACATTCTCTGTGTACAAATTTTATATAAATTTATCACCTTATTATCATTATTATTTGTGTTTGTTTCCATCAACAACATGTATCAAAAAAGATCACAGAGTAGTAATGTTTTATTTGGACTCATAAATGTTCAACATCCAGTCAGTGGAATGACGTACATTACACCACAGGGTTTTAACCATAGTTTCTACCAACCAGACGTTCATCAACAGACAGAATTACTAAGACATTTAAAGAGAAGGTAACCAGTGAGGGAAGGGACAGGGTGTCACGATAATCCCACCATAACAGACACAGTCTAATCTCTGACAATGTTCCCTTTTTATTTAAGAAGAAACCTTGTTTTATTTTTCATTTCCATGTTAGTAGACAGCATCCAGCCACTCTGGGGAAGAAAAACGTCCGTGTTACATCACAGGATCCACAGGGAGAGAATACCGACGACTGTAAGTGCTTTGAAATCGAGGGTCCATCAGTCCTGCTGCTGTGGCTGCTGCTGCCAACGGCACACATGACAATGATTTTCTCTGAGAAGTTCGCAGCCAAATGACAGATATTACAGCTCACACACAGCACAGGGAGTTCATAGGAATCAAACTATCAGATGTAAAGTTGGGGAAAATGATTCCACCGACTTCAGCAGAAGATGACGAGTACAGTAGTTGGAAACTTCATTTACACACAGATGAGAATTGCAGAAATGCAGAAAATGTCATTACAATTTTGTTGACCTGGACAGTCAGTAAGAATGCAAAGAACAGAACATCATTTTGAACAAAATACAACATAGAAAAAAAACAACATTAAAGATAAATGTAAATATAAAAGTACAATAGAAACGATGTTGTGCGCAAAAGGCGCTCGTTTGTTCTGCTGCACTTTTTCTGCGCCCCACCCATAAATAAAAAAAAACAGTCTTGTTTATATACGAATATTGTTCCATCGCTGAATTTGTGTGCTTTAATATTACAGTAAACATGTAAATGCTTTTATTTTTAGGTGCAAATCTGTAACCAGGACAGAAAAAGGCAACTTCCACTGGCAAAGTCCTATAGTAGCAGTTTCAAGGCCTGCGTTTAAACTGATGACGCCCCAACGAGGTGGCAGTGGGCTGACCATTCAAGCAGCAAACAGCAGAGGGCGTAGTTGCGCTGTACAAATCTAAATGCTGCAATTTCCTCACTCAAAAATCCCCGCCTGTCTGATTGTTAGCTCCATACAAAAAAATACACCGTCCTACGAGCAGATAATTGTAATTGACAGCATGTAGTCAGTAACACTGCGCTGTGCACTGATGACAGCATAGTTCACAGTGGGATTAGTACCTACTTTATCTACATGCTAATATTCAACCTTCATTTTTCAGTCAAGCATAATTAGTTCTACATCGCTCAAAGTATCTGCTACAAGATCCTGAACTTAAACCCAGACTTCCGGACTCAGGTTATGGTACAACCTAGTATTTGTTGTTCTTTTTTTTTTTTTTTTTAAATCTAATACTGAGATTATTTTTGCATTTTATCAAGGCAAGGCACCACACACAGCCATTGTTTAACTGCTGCATTACATGAATCAGACTTTACAGCGCAAAACATGCAGAACAGAGCAGTTTGTTCAGGATGCAGATAACAAGTCTGTCTGGGCTACAGCTTCCACTGAGTTAATACTTTACAATGGAAAAAAAAATGGACAGAGTTCAGAGTTTAACCTTCGACTCAGGAAGAAAAGAAAAATGTTTGTCATTGCTCTGAGTGAGCGCCGCATCTCACGTTGGTACTCAATAATAGGACTAAAAATGGCTCAAAACTCAGGATGTCTGATAATAACTTTCTGCCAATATCAACCATTACAGATAAAGCTAAGTACCGCCTGTTCACCAAGGTGATGGGTTAATGCAGTACTATTGAATACTTCCTACTGCAGTCATTTCAGTCAAATACAATTGAGTGCCTTGTGGTATTCATCTATGTCTAAACCACTCTATGAGTTGCTTGCATAAGTATTCTGCATACAATCTCCTGAATATTAAAATTAGGAATAAAAATTAGTTACTATGCTGCCATCGAGTGGCTATCATTTTCATATACAGCTGTTTTCCCCAATATTATTTTTAGGGCACACATAATTTCGCTTAACCCAGGTATTGCATTATCATGTTTTCATTATGTGAAAAAGCCGTAAAAAAATCCTGTAGACATTACTTATCATGTTAATATTGGCCATTCAATATTATCAGACATTTATACTGATAACGTAAATCAATTTTTTAAAAATATGGAGCAACTCAAATTTCCCGTCACTATTCAGAGAGAGAAGCAATGGAGAATATTGCAATATTTGACCAAAATTCCACAAAAGTTGCAAGTAGTATAACCCCAATGAAATCCATCTTTCTTGTATGGTGTGTACAGATAAACATTCAAAAATGAAGTTCTATTTTTTATGTACATGTTAACCACATGACATTGTCCAACAGTTGCTGTTTCATTAGCCTATATTCCTTACACAGGTCCAACAAAAGGAAAAAAAAAATATCTTTGTGCCTGCCAAACGCAAAACACAAAGATGGAGAGGTGATTTACAAGTATAGACAATAAAGATGTGTCTTCTTTTTCATAGCAGTGAAGAGCAAGACATACACAACAGCTATTTTCAGGACATTACCCTAAAGATTCAATGTGTGGCATTAAAAATGAGTGCATTGAAATCAGTTCTCCTAAAGGTGCTCCGCTCTTTTATAATGCAATGTAATAAGAATGTGTTTTTCGTGAAGTAAAAAGACGAAGAAAGACATATCTGTGTTTTCACTGACAAAATAAATAATAGATATTTCATTTCTATTCTTCTAATGCAAATCCTGCAAAGGAGCTGGAGCAAATACCGACGAGAGGAGATCAACAACTGGTCAACCCAACATTACTGTCAATTAGATCAGGGGGCACCAACGTGGTGGCGGTGGGCCCACCTTGTACCCCCATGGACTACCTTAGTTCTCAATTACTTTCTTTCTGCAAGGAAATAGCAAATAATGACAATTAAAAACAATTTTCTAAGCCTCTGCCACATATTTTACAAACCAAAATGAACAGCAATATTTTTTATCGTCTAAAAACAGTCAGAAACCAGACAGAAAAAGCCCGCAAGGTCAGGGTTTAAGTAAGCAAAACTATTTTAAAGAGCAAAACTCTTTAAAACTATTAATTCAACACCTCATCAGATTTTATTAAAGTGGACTTTAGAAAGAAGGTTATGGTGACCCAGTGGCATAAAATCCTAGACAATTTCTGTTGCAGAAATGACACAATTTATGATGACATTTTAATAAAATTAATTAAGTTGTTCAGTGAAAACACTACAATCTATTTCTTTTTCTCACAGTCTGTAAAAAAAAAAGTTTGATGCAAAAATTAACCTGGATATTTGTTATAATTTTTTTCCATTAAAATTTAAACTGAAAATTGCGTTAATGTCCATTTTCTCATTATGTTGTTACATTAAACACTGAATTAGAGGAAAAATTCAAGTAATTAAGTATGTACAGACAAATAGAAGGGCCATTGACCTTCATTAGGAATAAATATGATATTTGGGCCTGAATGTCAAGCCTGGTCCAGACGAGGGGTTCGATGAACATCAGCCGACGTCACAGCATCCTCAGTTGGACCAGGCAAAAAGTAGCAACACCAGCTTTAAACTAGTGTTGCTGCACTTGTATTCTACGTACAGTATGTTTGCATCTCTGAGACAAGAACACAAATGGCCACAGGTCTGTATAGAAATTGAGGTATAACAGAAATACTCTTATTGTCGTACATGTTCAGTGTACTTTGATCAAGTTTTTAAGGAGTGTTCACATAATTTCACATCTTAACGTCTTTCACCTCTTTATCGCCTTTTTATGCTCTCTGCCAGTTTCCTGACTATGAACCAGGACAGAAAAAAAGAAAAGTAAGAATCAATTTATATCTCCTTCTTCTTCCACACATCAGCTCTTTCCCTCACTCCCTCCCACATTAACCATCTCCACCCAACCTGACAGATTCTACCTTTGCTACATGGTGCCAGTCTTATCACCAGCGTCACCTGAGGTGTTCATGTTAGTACCAGTAGCCGGACTGTTACTTGGAAACATTTTCTCAGTGGGCGTCACAGCAGGGCTGCCCATCCCTGAGGAGCTGGAACTACTGGAGCGGTGCTGTGTCGGAGGAGGGCGCACAGGTCTCATGGGTGGTGGGCGAAGCTGTGAGCCAGCCAGGCGAGCGGAAAGAGCAGGTTTGAAGGTGGTCATCATCTCAGAGGTGGAGCTGCTGCTGCGGCGCATGGCAGCATCAGGATCGCGGATCATGATGGTATGGAGTGGACTGCCGGGCTCAGAGCCGACAGGGTTTTTCATTGGCTCTAGGGTGTCCAACACCACATCAGGAGCCTGCTTGACTGTGTTCTGTCGCTCCAGTTCACGCAGTTCATGCAGGGCTGTGGTCATGGTCTTCTCGATGTCCTGAAGAATGGATTGGAATAAATCATTAATCTCATGTAATCAGTGATTATACCGTGCTGTAAAACCAGTGATGGTGCCCTCAGTCTGTGTTTTTCTTTTCTATTATTATTTAATTTTCTCATTTTTATTTGTAACAATTTTATATATAAGTATTAGTAGTAGTTGGAAGCCCAGCCTCTCCAAAAAATTACTAAAGTTGTTGCGCTCAATCGTACTTCGGTGGGTCGGAAGTCAACGTAAAAAAAACAATGTCCACTAGGTAAGGGCTCTGCAATTGATTAAGACAAATTTGCACAGCCAGAAATGTATGTTATTTTACATTTTCCCCAAAAAAGTTAAGACAAAACACATAGATTAACATAATCTGTCAACATAGATTCACATTTTCTTCTATTTTCCAATATAAAAAATGGCTTTGATGTTTGTTAACCTGCTGTTACTGTTTTGCACAGTAAACTGTATGTGTGTTTTAATGTATTGTATAATTTATGACCGTCCACAACATCTCAGCATGTGAGTTCCTCCAGTTATGTTTAATGACCAGTCACAGGTCTGGGATGAGGTCGTACCTCAGCCAGAGCTTCTGTCTCAAGTGACTTGTGATCCCCGAGGCTGCTGTGGCGAGTGGCTCCTGGAACCGGTCTCAGAGGGTGGCCCTCAGGATAGGCCTTCCTCTCTGGGTAGTTGATGCTTCCCGCACTGCCAAAGGTTCCAAGGCGCCTCTTCTCTGGACTCTCCAAACGAGCCTTGCTTATTGACATCTTGTGAGGGCTACTTGGACAGGCAGCAGCTCTTGGAGGCGTGTCAGTCACTCGGGTTGGACTGTGTGTTTCTACACCGCTTCTATGACGTGGAATTGAAGCTCCATCTGACCGTAGTCGAACCCTACTGTCAAATAGAACAGCTTCTTAATAGTGGATGTAGGGATGTCCGATAATGTCAGCCAACCGGTATTATCAACCCGATATTGGCATAATTATTTAGTAATAATTAAAAATCCCATTTCTTTTGATGATTAAAAAGTGATATTTCAATATTTTGATAAATTATATTTATCTTACTAATAGCTTTCATAAGAAAAAAAATAACTGTATATTAAAGTGATAGACACAAGATGGCAGCATTGCAGCTCATTGTATTTTTCTATTATAATTATCAGAGGATTGTATGCAGGAGTCTGTTGACAGCAACACATTAAAGTGGCTTGTGCAGACAAAAAAATACCAGGCCTGTGATGGCATCTGTTTATATCAGAAATAAAAAAATTAAGTGTTTGGACAATATTGGTAAAATATTTTTTGGCAAAAACATCATCTTGGACATCCCTAAGTAAAACGCTTAATGTCAGTTTGTTTTTTCTTAGCATCGACGTACCTTCCCATGACACTCCCAAAGTTATTATCAGGCCCTTGTTCGCATGGTGATGAAACGTCGTTCTTAATAGAACCCTTATCATCCAGCGGCGGCCCACTGCTGGCTTCACTATCTGCTTTCTGGCTGAGGTTATCTGAGAACGCATCATCACTGAAACACACAGTTTATAAACTTTTGTTTTATGTTCTATATGTTCTGGTCCATAATAGAAAAGAGACTAAAGATACCACATCTAAAAACATGCAGAAAGAGACATATCCTCACAGATGCAGAAAGAGACATATCTACTCACAGATCTTGTACTACTATGTACTGATGGGGGATGAGACCGTCTACACCGTTATGACGTCCCTCCCACCAGTCCTCAGAAGCTCGGTGATAGAGAAGGAGGGAAGCTCCCTTTTTGAAGGACAACTCTCTGGGACTTCGTCCCACGTAGTCAAACTTGGCGATGGCTTCAATCTGTTCAACCTCTGAAACAAAAAGTTTTCAGCATCTTACAAGCTTTTACTTTACACTATTCAATAATCAGAAATACAATACTTTCACGACCATCTCTCATAAAATTAAAATCACGCAAATAAATTTTCTAAAAAAAAAAAAAAAATTAAAATCACTTCTTTTAACCTACTCATTTTATTCAGCAGAGTGTGCCTTTCAAAATAAGAGATTTTCTAAAATAGAACATACGCTCAACAGCTGATTTACATTATTTTGATTTTTGACTAGCTGTTCGCGACTCATTCAGAACAAGTCCGCGACCCCACTTTTGGGTAGGGACCCAGCAGTTGAGAACCACTGCTTTAGTATCTATTCATCTTTAGTGATCCATTTCCTATTGCTGGAGTTGCATTCCAAGAGGCACCATGATAAAAAATGTAAAATCCTTATAAATGTAATCATTCATCTTCATTTGCAGTTGTCTGGACTGCCACATACTGTCAGCCATTCTGTGGGTGGGTGGGCGGAAGTGTTATGTTATGTGGGTCGGTGCTCAACCTCAGCGGAATCTAGGAACCTGGTGGATTGGAACCTGAAGCCTTGTGGACCCAAGTCAGCTAAATTAACCTTTAGGCAACCACTCCACAACATTGAATTAATATTTTAATTTAAAAAAAAGAAGGATTTTAAAACAGAAGGATTTTAAAACAGAAGGATTAAGTAAGAGAACGCAAAAAAAATCAGATGCAAACCATTTTTTTGTCTTTTTCCCTTTTCTAAACAAATCAAAACATTGCAAGATCAAAGTGTGAGAGACTTTCAGATTCACCTCAGACACTAAATAATTAAACCTTTGCAAAATGAATTCAGTTTGAGCATGAATTCACAAGCCAGAGCAGAAGATAAATTAGCAGTAATTTGATTTTTGTGCCAAAGGCCTTTCATGTATTCAAAGCACAAGGAAGAAATTAGGAAACACTGCACAAAAGAGAAAGTCCCAAGAGAACTGCTGAGTTGGGCTGACCGTGGGGGAAGAAACCAAGAGGGGGGAGGAAAAGAGATGGGGTAGATGATCAAGGAGGCAGCAGTTGCCAAAACTGTTTACCCCGGCCAGCCTTTGTGATCATAAGATGTTTCAGTATAGCACTCTCTTATCTCTATGCCAAAAGCACTTTAGGGCATTCAGTAACTACAATTACAGTATACATATCCAGACTAGTACATGGAACATTTTGTTACCAAAACTGGTATCTGTGAATGTGAATATACTCAGGTGAAAAAAAACAATAGAAACTATTCTTCCAAGCATTATTATGATACAGGAAACAACAACAAATAAATAAATACAGTTGAGTTGAACAAACACAACAGCTTACTTTGACTCCTACGCCATGAACAACACTGTGTCTGTCCAAATTCTTTGTAAAATTCAACAACACAGTTTGACCCTAACAACACAAATGCTTATGATGTGTGATGACAAATGCCAGATTTAATTTCTAGTCTGGTACAACTGATCTCTTGAGATTGATGGACCATTTAACAGCATTGTACCAACTTTTAAGAGTGTCCTGAGAATCCTGAGAATATCACTCATTGATTCTAAAGGCAGCAGTAAATTTTCTGGGTTGTACAATAGAATTTTAGAGTGACAAGATGCCTGATGAGTGGAGGAAAATTGTTCTTGTGCCAATTTACAAGAGAATGATATGCAGAGTTGTAGCAGTTATAGAGGTATAAAGTTGATGAGCCATACCATCAAGATTTGGGATTGGTAGGTTTAGATAGGTTTAGAAATGAAGTAGAGATTTGCGACGACAATATGGTTTTATGCAGAGAAAGAGTACCACAGATGCAATATGTGCCTTGAGGATGTTGATGGAGAAGTACAGAGAGGGTCAGAAGGAGCTGCATTGTGTTTTTGTGGATTTAGAAAAGGCCTATGACAGGGTGCCAAGGGAGGAATTGTGGTTTTGTATGAGGAAGTCAGGGGTGGCAGAGAAGTATGTTAGACTGGTGCAGGATATGTATGAGAACAGCACAACGGTGGTGAGGTGTGCTGTTGGAAGGACAAAGGACCTTAAGGTGGAGGTGGGACTTCACATCAAGGATCAGCCCTGAGCCCCTTTTTGTTTGCTCTGGTGATGGACAAATTGACAGATGCGGTCAGACAGGAGTCTCCAAGGACGATGATGTTTGCAGATGACATTGTGATCTGCAGTGAGAGCAGGCAACAGCTAGAGGAGAACCAGGTGGAGGAGTTCAGAAGAAGAAGATTCTAAAGCTAAGTGAATACTTCGGTAACTCCTTGTGTTTCCAGTGGAGTGTGGGGGGTAACAAATTGCTGGCCATCTTGTCAGGAATCATGACAATTGAAAATTAAAAGCCAGACATCACTGACCTTCATCACTCGTGTGTGGTTCCGTTCCATTATCAGCCTCGTCAATAGTTCCTGGTTCACTGTGAGGACTGTCACTGAGAGAGACAGGATGCAGATACTTACAAATTACAGACTGGTCAAATAATGGGAGCAGGTTTATTTGTCTCAAACTGATTGTTTTTCCACCTGCCGTGCTCAACACTCACCAGTATTCTTCTCCCCCTGTCATGCACTTCTCATACACTGGACCGTCGAGCTCACGTTGACTTGGAAAGATGACCTCATTGTGGATGATGATGGTCTTGATGACCTCATTAACATGAGCCTGGCAAGCTACAGGATCCTGACCATCTGGAATGGGCATCAGGGTTGGTCCAAAGCAGATCGCCAAGTTGTATGGGTCCATCATGTTCTCATCACTGTACTGAGAAAGACTGAGGAAAACACAAAATTGTTTTTTATCATACATTACATTAACTTACATTTGGGGTGATGGTTGCCCTTAAGGGATGCAAAGCTAATACAATTCTGGTTTAGCAACATAAACTGACCAACAAAACATCATTCTGTTTTTTTGTTAAGTTTATTTTTTTACTCACTGGGAACAGTTTTGTAGATAGTGCTATATTAAAAAAATGAAGACAAAGGCTTTACAGTAATACTACCTACTAAAGGAGGACACTGTCAGAATATCTGGAAATTACTGGTTTGAAGCACTTGTTTACTTTGTTTTTGTGCACTGTCATACATATTCAAAATGATCTATGAAGTGGTGAATAAGAAAAACTCACTGATTAAGAAAAGCAAACAGGTATCTCATGACGATGATGATGGTTCGAGGAAGAGTCACAACTATCTGCTGGATGTGATGCGCTCTCTCAGCTCCAGACTCTAACTCTAAAAGCACAAAAAACAGGAAAAAAATGTCATCAAGAAATGAATTATATTAAATGAAGAAGGGCTTCTCAGTTTATTACATTAAACTGTCAGTCTTCCTGTAGGTGGTGAGCCCACTGGAGGTTATGTGGGTCAGGATGGTGCTATGCTCTGAGGGCTTGAAATTGAAGCCCTCAGAGCATAGCACGTAAATGAATCTAACCTGGAGCCCGGCGGACCTAAGTCTGCTTCCTTAATCACTAGGCCACCACTGCCGCTAAATAAAAAAAAAGTAATAAAAAACATTTTATATTATCATTATAAAAGTAGGTTAAATAATCATGCAATAGAGAATTGCATGATAGAAAAGAGTGTAACGAGGGTAAGGGTGTGAGGACCACAAAGTGCAGGAGACGTTCTACATTTGTTTTGTATAGAACAGTATTATTATTCAGTATTTCCAACTAATTCATGCATATTACATATGATACGTTCCCAATTAAAAGATAAACAGTTTAATTTTGTTATGATATCTTCAAAATAAAGGAGTGCGTTTGCTTTAGCTTCTGCTGCTACAGCTGCAGACTGAATGAGAAGGGGAGTCAGACGTCTCCTCCTCCTCTGACAGCGCACCCTCCAATCATCAGATTACACAATCTGATAGAGCTCCAAGTCTGGAAAAAATGTCATATTTTTCCTCAGTTGTGAAATTTACAAGTTTACAATAGTTCAAAGATACTTCCCTACTGACACTAAAGATCAAGGAAAGGAGATAGATGTTGCAATAGCGATCAGATTTATTTAAACAACAAACATTTAAAATAGCCACCTTAGATGTTAGTGTTGAACTTCATCACTCATCTCACTCACTGAGTGAAACAGAGGATGAGGTTGGGGCTGACCTGGGATCCAGCCGTGAGTGGAAGAGTGATCATAACCTGATGTTGTTTGAAGAAAATCTAGCAAAAGTTGCCTATTCCTAATTTGTAAAACTAAGGTTTAGAGTAGCGTGAAACCTTAAGCCCAACTGTAATGAATTTACATGTCAGTCCCAGGTGTATACAGATTTATACCTGTTAACAGATTTATAGAAATGAATGTAGAGGGCGATCTTTAACTTAACTCTTTAAGGTTTCCCAAGGCTGCAACAGGATAAAGAGAAATTCTAAAAACTGTCACTTTAATCTCTTTTGCCTTCCCTCAGACTTCCACCGGAGGTTAAGTGATCAAACCATTTAAAAATCCCCAAAGCAATTCTGTGCACAAGTGAAAAAGAACACACTGATATGAACCACACTCTCCTTCATCCAATGGCTCTCTGTCAAATGTTAGCCCCAGAGTCCCGATGTTAAGATTGCTTCCAGGTGCTGTGCCATTTCTGGCAATGAAACTGAGATTCTTAGCAATGGAAAGGTGTGATTTACTCTTTTTTTCCAACTTGTGCGCTCACACTAAGATTTGTTTGGAGTATTTTCTGTTCAGTGTGACTCACTGATGGTGGAGATGAAGTCCAGAAACCTCTCTTTTGGGAAAAGAGGGTTCTCCAGGCCTCTAAAGTACAGCTTCAACACTCCTGCCACTGAGTTTATATCGTGCTCATTCTGATCATCAATCAGTGGGTCTTCACCTGCACAAAAAGGAAATCTGTGGGTTTTCTTTCATGGTGATATAAAATTATTTTAATGTTAATTTTTTTTTGTCTTCTATATATATTACAAACCCAGAATTCTACTATCTCTGACTCACCTCTCTCAAATGAGTTTTTGATGTCATTCACTTCCACCTGTGATCCTGGCACCCGGAATATTCCCTGCTGCTGCAACCCTGTGAGAAATATAGCCTAGTATTTAGAGTCAAGGTATTTTGTATGCCAATGTCTTTCAACCCCAGTACCAACATCCTGAAAACCCACTGGAATCACATAAACCACAGAAGGAAATGTAACACAGTCATCAAGAGAGATGCTTTTTTTCCAGGAGAGGGCCCCCTCACAAAGGCTGAAGCATATGGTTTCAGTTATAGGGCTTCTAATCAGTTTTCTGGAGTTTCATTAGGTCCAGATCCAGGGTGAAAGCCTGCAGGCTATAGCAATGAGCAGGAGACAGATGTGAAGGTAGACAGGGTGGAGTAATGAAGGAAGGAGAGAGGAGGGGAGAGGCAGGGAGGCTGACCTGACTAAACAAAGATCCACAGGCTTTTCAAAATTCTCCCTGTGTGATCTTTTGTTATGAGGCAGCTGATCTCCCCAGAGACCACGGTGCAGAGGAGACCAGAGCAGGTTGGTCGTTGCACCAGTGGCTCTTTGTGTGCACAGAAACTGTTTACTTAGCCTAGAGCTGAGCCTGCGTTTTATTTTCTATAACCAGTCGTTTTACTTCAGTAAACGGAGTAAAGGAGACTTACCGTATAAATTGATGTAACGGACGCAGCTCTCAACAACAAGTGGAATGGGCTGACCTGAATCCTAGAAGGTAGAGGACATGTACAAAAATATGGGGGAAGAAAAACAAATCAGAGCAAACAAATAAATAAAAAAAAGAGAGAAAGCAAAATAGTACTGTACTAATATTATTTACTTTATCATACAGTTCTGAATCTATAGAACATAAACATGTTTAATGCACTACTATAGTGAAGGTGCCCTTTGTTTGATTCCGTTCTTTGAAAATGTTTTCAGCACGTCTGCCAGTAGGGGGCACCTTTGCAGTAGCTGCTTTTTAATATTTATTATGCTTTTTATCATGAGACATTGAAAAAAATCATGCTTTATGGTCTATATCAAATGGTTTAAGATAATAATAATAATAACAACAACAACAACAATAATAATAATAATAATAATAATAATAAACAGCTACTGATCCCGTTATCACAAAAGTTTCATCCTGTCCACCCCATCACAAAGAGAGACTTCAACAGGGACAGATAACAGCACATGCCTAACTGTTACTGTTACAGCGTGTGTAGTTAAGAACAGACAGGATATTGACAGCACGCCAGTCAGGATGAAGCAGGAGCTTGTTAATTATCAGTACTCTATCAGCTGTAGTTGGTCATGTGACAGGAACGTCAGCAATACCTGAATGCGGGTACGAGCATTTCTTCTCCCTCTGGGACACAAAGCAGCAAAGCACAGAGGAGCAGAGAAGGAGAGAGAGCAGGGAAGCACAACGTTAGAAAAGCTCTGGTGACAAAGGACTGCAGGAGCTTCTAGAAGACCTGGCACCAGGACCAGTTATAGGAAAGCTACACAGATGCATTACAGGGTACAGACGGACAAAGCAGACCCACTCTGTCTACTTCTGTTCATTCTTATTAAGACTGACTGAAGGCGGAAACTGCTGTTGGGAGAAGACAGCTGAGTGAACAACCATTAAGAGGAGAAGGAGGAGGAGGAGGATTAGAAGTAAAACAGAGGCGTTAAATCATGATGAAGGGAAGCAGAAGGTCACAATCAGAGAAAAGAAAAAGAGCTATGGTTCAAGCTGCTACCCCTCCTGCTCCAAAGGGGCTGATCAGTCATACACCACCACCAAAAGGTACCTTGATGAAGGTCTCCATATTGCCATTAAACAGCTTATGGTTATACATAGAGCGTGGTCTAGGCTTCCGCATTTTCTGTGGTTTAGGGGGAAGAGTGGGGGGCCTAGGAAATGATGGACAAAAGGAACAAAAACACCATTTTCTGTGAGTCTGGGGAAGCAGATGTGGTTCATGTGCAGGTATGAGGAGCACGAGCTGAATTCAACAGTGGATCAAAAAGAAACTCAACAACCTTGTGACCGACTTTGAATATTTTCGTTACACACAGAGTAGATTTGATTGTTTAAGCCCCCAATAAATCGAAAAAATTTTGTGTCATACTCATACTTAACTAACAGCCCTGGGGAGAACAAAGTTTGTTATTTTCTCCCAGCGTGGTCTTTGCCTCAAATGTAATGTTTTAAGTATAATTTGATATTATAAAATATTGCACGTTTGGAACATTTGCAAAAGTCGTAGGTGTAAAAGGAGCACATTCCAAAAAAATTTAAGACATATACAGTACATACATACATATTCAAACTGTATATAAATCCATCCATCTTTCTCTCTCCCTCTCTATCTCTCAGTGTTTATATATGTATATGCATATTGTACATCCATTTGTATACAATATATATACATACAATATATAATACAATGTATAGATATATATACATATATATTTCTATACATTGTATTGATATATTGTATACAAATGGATGTACAATATGTATATATATATATATAAACATATATATATATATACATACATACATACATTATATACTGTATATATATCTGTATGTGGTGATGTGATGGACTGGCAAACTACCCAGAATGTAAACACACCCTTTCCTCCCTAGGCCCTCCTCCACCTGAGACCGTGAGGAGAATAAAGCACTGGATGACTTTGTCTCAATGTATATGTTTATAGATATTGTATGATGAAGTTGGTAGGTAACAACAACCATCCGTTCACGGTTGGTAGTCCAGTGTAACTCTCTAATCTGTATTTCTGTCATTAGCAGCTGCTTCCTGGCAGACAGACAAATCAGACACACTCCACTCATCACAGCAGATCTTACCTTGTGGTTCCACATTCAGCTCTCTCTCCTGGGGGAGAAACACACAGGGAAATGTTATGACTTTATAGAACATGTTATGCATCTTTACATCATGGGGTTTTATCCAGGGCAAGAGGAGCAGAAGGAGATGAATGGAGCCATTCTGACACTATTCACTGGATAGAGCTTTTCAGCAGTTGCGTCTGAAGCCCTGGGGGAACCAGAAGAACCCTGTGGGGAACAGCCTCCCATCACAACACAAAGGTGGGGGCCACTCGGCGTATGTTGAGTAGGGTGGGGTTCATCACAGTGGACACTGAGCGATGTGTGAACTGGCTCACTGGGTCTTTTGTTGTGGTTTTCGGAAAGCACGCATGAGATTTTGTGGCCCGACAGAAAGATGTTTGGCAACAGCGTTGATATATATGACACAGTGTTATTAAGGCCAATGCCAGATTGCCCAGAATTTTAACAGAATGCAAACGTTACACATGACAACAGACAGAAGGAGTGGAGGACAAAGCATTTCTTAATACATCGTCCTGATAGAGGCAATCATGTGAAGAAACAACTGTTCATTTTCCAGTCAAATTTTCCTATAAATGATTTCTCTATCTACTTCTGACAAGGCAATCTCAAAAGTATGTTTAAGCTCAAAAAGTAGTTTGTTTCTGGTTCACCTTCTTATCCTAAGCTGTGACAGTTCTATAACAACATAGGGGACATCTTTGTGTAGACAGTGGTACATCCAATTATTTTACCTACGGCATCAAAATTAGCTCATCGGTGCTGGTAGATATCCTGGCAGTACCTAGCCTCGACATCATGTTTTCATTAATACATGCAGTGAGATGTTAACACCATGTGGTGCTCACTGAGCTCATCTTGTTTCCTCTGTCATTATCACACACACACAGACACAGAAGCAGAAACGCTATCACGGGTGTGAAGCAATGAGCTAATGAGCATGATGCACACAGCCCTGATGGATCAGCTGAATAATTAAACATGGGTGGTACCTGGAGACGCCATATGTCTTGTTCATACAGACCGTCAGCTGAAGAAACAAACAACTCTGTGCAAAAACTGATCAGAACCGTGACACGAGTGTTTATTAGTGTCACAACAACAACAGCAGTCCCCACACACAACGCTGAAAAGGAATGAAGGGATACTCTACTCGACACCAGTGAACGACAAAGCATTATTAGCCGGGAACGTAAATGAACAAATGAATCTGAGGTGCAATGTCAATGGAAAATGCATAATGGATGCAAGGCCTCAGCTGTGAAATTCTCTTTTTTATTAGCTGAACCCCTGATGCTGGAACAGCTGCAGGAATGGGTCTGGGCCTGGACCTGCTGATTGATTGGGCGTAAACTGTTCACGGCTGAGGTGACAAGGAGACCCTGGGGAGGGATGTAAAATTGGGGGAAGGAGGAGTGGGGTTCCTCCCTAAAATAAAAAAAACCCTATCTCATAGCACAGAGTAGATAGAAATGTGTGTATGAAAAAAAAATATTGCAATCTTTTCCAGGTGGTACGTTTGTCCATCAACTCTCGTTTTTTTCTTTCCCTCTGGCTGACTCTAATGAAGCTTCTTTTCCCTGTATAATCTCATTCTCTGCCTCCTAATAGATAAGACCTGCAGCACTTTAACCCTGGGGGCAGTAATCTCACAGAGCTGTGTGACAGAACCATGTGGATCATAATTACAGGAGGAAACACTGGCTCAAACACACACACACACACACTCTTAAAAGCCACCAGAGCGAATGTAGACAGATGAAGAGAAATGACCTCTTACCTTCACCCAGTGTCTGCTTCAGAAGGTCATGCTTGGCCTGCAGCTTAATGATGAGGTTACTGCCATTCAGGTACTCTTTGAATTTCTATTGGATGACAAAAGAAATGAAGGCAGCAATGAGCAAAGAGCAAAGACTGAGAGAGTGATTGTCATGTCTGTTTTTATATTACATTTTCAGTAATACATTCAGCAGAAGCTTTTATCCAAAGAGACTTTCAGGAGGAGGACAAACAATCAAGCATGTGGTTCCTCTGATAATTGAGCCCAGGCCTCTCAGGTGTTCTAACCACTACTCCTGGAACCCACAGAGTATATTGAACTGACAAATACACTGCCTGGCCAAAAAAAAAAGGCGCCACCTGGATCCCACTGGAGGTCAGCAACAGTATGTGCTCAAAGAATGAGGTCAGCTGACTACCTGAATATACTGAATGACCAGGTTATTCCATCAATTTTTCTTCCCTGATGGCACAGGCAAATTCCAAGATGACAATGCCAGGATTAATTGGGCTCAAATTGTGAAATACTGGTTCAGGGAGCATGAGACATCATTTTCACACATGGATTGGCCACCACAGAGTCCAGACTATAACCCCCATTGAGAATCTTTGGGATGTGCTGGAGTCTACTGGAGACTCTACCATCATCAATCCAAGATCTTGGTGAAAAATTAATGCAACACTGGATGGAAATAAATCTTGTGACATTGCAGAAGCTCATCAAATCAATGCCACACAGAATGAATGCTGTAATCAAAGCTAGGGGCGGTCCAGCGAAAGATTAGAGTGTATGACCCTTTTTTTTGGTGGCACCTTTTTTTTGACCAGGCAGTGTATATTGATGATATAAATAGTAATAATTAAGAAAATATATTTACATTAAACAATGGTAACTAAGGCAGGGGTAGCAGAGAAGGAACTTTAAAAGACAAGAACACAAAGAGACCTGCCCAAATCCCAGGGTAAGAATTTTGGTTAGGTCAATTCTAGCAACTTTCTATGGTTTTGAGACTATTGCGGCAGAAAAGAAATGCATGGTCAAAATTTACTTTATTCATGAGTACCTAACTGAAATTGTACAGCCAAAAAAGACATACTTGGGCATTAAAAAGTGTATTATAAATGAAAATGAATTTGTTTCCACTTTGTTAAACCACTGGATGGCAGTGAGTAACAGGGAAAGCAGGTAACCAAGATGCAGCGCAATCAAAATTGAAAATTACAAAATTATCAGTGGACCAGAAGGCGGTGCAGCCGTGGACAAAAACATAAGTTAAGAGATGAGAAAAGCTCCTAAACTGAGAGACTGGAAAAGGCTAACCAGCAGGGTTAGCTTATCACGCTTACTTAATTTAAATCAAAACAGCCTGGGAGAGGTCAGGTGACCTCAAGTTAGATTTGTCTGAACACTAGGGACACCGAAAGTTGAGTAAGTTCCAGACCTAAGTAAAAGCGTTCTATTAGATTTGAGAATTTCCTGTCCACCCATCAACATTAGGGAGGCAGGTATTTCCTCTCCAACAACGGTTTTCATCTACTTACAAATGTATGTAAACAATAGGAAAAGACACACAGTATCTAAACTCAATTTATGAATACTTAATAATAAATTCAGAAAAGATCAAGGCAAAGCAGACTTAGGTCCTCAAGGCTTCAGGTTTGAGACCACTGACACGTTGCCACTAAGGTGCTGTGAGCATAGCACTGCCTCGACCCACATAACCTACAATGGGATCAGCAACCACAGGGGGGCTCACAGTTTTGAGCAGTGTGATAATGTGGCAGTCCCGGACACTGCTGTCCCTGTGACATGGTGACGGATAAGCAGATGAAGAAGGTTTTGAATGAATGAAGGTTGTTATGTGAAATTTTCCATGTAAAAACAGTTTCAAAATACAGAGAAAACATGCCAGAATTTGAACAGGAACACAAAAGATTAAAAAAAAACGAATATATATATAAAATCAGAGAATCACCCACACAGCAGAATTAAACAACCAAGAAGATCATTTTCAAAGATATTACAAGTGATTTTACACACAGTGTGAATCTGAAAACGAGAGATTTCTAAATCCATCAATTATTGTTAAAATGTAATAAAATTCTAAGTAAAAAAAACAATGACTAATCATTGCCAATGTGTACCTGGGCAAACCACAATCATCTGGGAAAATGTTCTGTGCATGGACAACTTGAACAAAAATATAACTTTTTGGCAATGAAAACACACTTTTGTTTCATTTGTTCACAGATGACACAATGACACCTACAAGGGAAATAACACCCTCCCAACAGTTAGGCATGGAAAAGGATCTATAATGCAGTTTTTTTGGTACAAAATTGAGGGGAGTGGTTGTGGATAAGCAGATAAAAATAGATGAGATTGTAAAGTCTATCCAGGCAAAAATGTGTTCTTTGGAACAATGGAAGACCAGTTCACTGCAGACAGCGCAGGTTGCAGGTGATGTTGACTTACTGAAAAGTAGAAAATCTCTGTCTCCTGCTGATTGGCCCTCCTCTTGGCTACATTCATCTTGCTCATGTAGGACTCGGATGCCACCGACTTGATGGACTCTGTAGAGCGGCTGTGTTGGAAGGCATCGGATACGTCAAAGTCCTCCACCGTCAACATGTCCTGTAGTGTCTGCATGGTCGCATCCAAGGTCTTTCTCACCTGGGGGGAAGAGAGGGACAGGGGAGGCGGGTGATGGAGATGGTGACAAATAGAATATCAGGCACAGGCTGCAGGGTTAGACATATATCAGACAGGAAACTGTGAAAAAAATAGGTCTGCCTGCCATGGAGGAAAACTGCGTGCAATTACAGCTGAGATTGATAAAGGTAATTTCCACTAATGACATAGCTCGGCCATTACTTTCTGGAAAGTGAGAAACACACTGGCATTGACAGAGTCAACTCAGCCATTATCACCTCCATCTTCAATCTTGTGTGTTCACCCCTTCACCAGAAAAATGTCTTTAACATAAGGTACAAGGCTGTAAAGACAAAGGCAGGGATAGTACTAAAAAAAGTACAATTATATTTGCCTTCTATAAATTCTAGTCAAATTGAGAATTTTCAATTTCATTGAAAATATACATTAATGGGTAACTTTGGAGAAGGAAAACAAACTCCTTGTCATTGTGATACACAACGAAATGTGACCACTGCATTTAACCCTTAACCAAGTGAACAGCAGGCAGCTTTGAGCGCCAAGATGATGGATTCGAACCTGTAATCCTGTGGACCCATGTCCGTTTCTGTAAGCACTAGGCCACCACTGCCCTTTTCTTTTTTACTTGATGCAAAAAAAGGATGGGTTATATATATTTTTCAATTGCCTTTGTAAACAAAGAGCGAGCCAGAGCTTAGGCCAAGGGTTTCCTTCTCTTCCTGAGTCATCTGCTCCACAGGAGCTCTCTGCCTGGCAATGCTAACTCTCCATCTTTTCTTCAGTGACAGTACCAGCCATCATCCATTCTTTGTCAATATTATATTTCAACAATAACGCAGTGGGTTATTTACTCTCCAGACAAATAATTTTTTGTAAAGGTACACATTCTAGAAACTACTTGAATAATGAAAAAAAAGAAAAAATACTCAATAACAGTAACGTGAGTTAATTTGTTACTTTCCACCTTTGTATTCAGTCACTAACTATCTTAAAGAAAACTGTATCTTTATATACATATTATCTATCCATCTATATATGATGCGGAGGACAGGGTGAGATGGAAATTGTTGACTCGCAGTGGCAACCCTTGAAAAACGGGGTGAGCCGAAAGAAGATGATCTATCTATCTATATATGTTATTATTATATTACTATATTCATATTAACGTCAGAAGAGAGAAGCTACATGGAGAGCAGATGATGTTTAACTTCTCTATTATTTGGGTTTAGATTAATAGGTGGAGGCGGGGGAGTACATGGGGTTTAGTGATGCAGGAAGATGAAGAGAATCATAATAAAGAAAAAAACTCACCTCCTCATTTTCAATCTTTAGAGTGGCTAAGCGAGATTGCAGCTGGTGGTAGCGCATCAGGAGCTCCGTCTGCACTGGCTGCTGTGCGCTCACCTGGCAAACCTGAAGGGTGGAGGGAGCATTTAAGGAGGAGGACAGGGGGAGGAGGACAGCAGTGCAAAATTAAATGAATCTAAATCAGTCAACAGTAACAGAAACAAATAAGTTCCAGAATTTTTAACACCTCACCTCATCTCCCATGTGCGGCAGGTAATCAAAGCGCATGGGAGGGCAGAACACCTGGTTATGCATATCCATGATCTTGTGCTTGTCACTGCGGGAGTCCAAGTTGTCCACTGCGTTCTCTATGATGTCCAGTCCCTCGTGGCGTGATGTCTCCAAGTTGTACTCAGCAGACAGGTATGTTCTCAGAGTGCGCGCCAAGCTGGCATGGTAGCCAAGGTCACAGCACTGTAAAGAAGCATGAAATGTTTCAGTGGGGCTAAAGGCTATGAGTTGAAGCCATTCCAAAGCAACCATAGATAATCAATCTGCTCATATCTTGATTGCTTTTTCCCAGTTAGAAATAACTTTAAACCAATCCATTTTTTCCAGCCTCGAAGATATATATGAAATAAAAAATGTGTATATATATATATATATATATATACACACAGTATATATATACGTATATGTATATATGTGTATATATGTGTATGTATGTGTGTATATATATATATGCATATATATTTTTATATATATATACTGTATATATATATATATATTAATTCAATTAAAATCCCCTCCCCATTCAAACATCTAAACATGGAAATAAAACAGTATATTAGTATGGATATACTATATAAAAAATGTTTTGTCAGACTAATTATTACTTCCACATTCTGCAATTTTTTTGAGTGCAATTCACTATAGTGTGTATTATGGCTTAAAAATTATTAAATTAATGATTTATTTGTGTTAAAATAAAGTAAAAAAACAGAAAAATAAAGGGAAAATATAAAATTCTTAGTAGATCTGTACTGTCAGGTTATAGCCAACAGTTAAGTTCTGTTCACTGGGCACAGGGACACACAGATGGCGAATGTTGTTTTGTGGTTCAAGAACAACCTCTTGTGATCTCAGCCAGTGAGTCAGATCAACTGGTCTGTGATGCTTCAGTAAAGATTTTTTTGTAACTAGACTATGAGAGTTAAATATACGGCTTGAGGGACAAATCTGGTCCATTAAGGAAGTGAATCTGTCCTGGAGGATGAATTTCAAGTTTTAAAAAAGTGGATAAACACTTGGTGTTTATGATATCTCTTATCTCATCAAACTTTTTATTTCATTCTATGCAAACAAAGGTCGAAAATCTGGACTTGATCACATACATTCGTATTTGTGTTTTTCTTATTTTGTGTTATTGTTGCTCATCTAACATTTCATCTAACCCTATTAAATGTGAGTTTGACAAATGTGCTGAAGATTGACATTAACACATTTAAGGGCGTCAAACTATTTCCACCCCATATTAACTGGAGTTCCTTCAGCTGTGCAAGCACTTCTGTGTAGAAAAAAAAAATGAAATATGAAACATCCGTTTGATGTTGTTAAAGTGTTAAGTTGAAAGAATGTTTTTTTAACCTCGTTAACCTCTTTCATGGTTGGCCCTATTTTGTGGACTGAATCCCAAATAAGACTCTGCCACAGGTTACCTTTCAAAATGGAATTATAGTCCAGAGAATTACAGGAGCCAGCGCAGTAGGACACAGGGGATAATTACACAGCCTTATCACACTGAGCTGTATGAAGTAACCTAATTAGGCAGAGTCAATGTTGGTGAGGTTGGAGACAAGCTGGAGGCAGCCGACAACTCTCTGAATTACTGAGTAAATGCTGTTTAATACACGCATCTTAGGAACAAGGAAGATGTCCTTCTGCACCTGAGGCCAGGTCTGATTACATCACACAGTCAAAGTAACGAAAGGCAAAGGAAATTATTCAATTTGACTCTTTTTAAACCAACAAACAGAAATGTAATCATATAAATTCACAGAAGCAGCACAAGCAGCAGTCAACACCAACTCCACTGTCTAGGGATTCTGTTCAACCAGCAGGTCAGAGTTTGCGTTTTTATTGTGACAAGTTCAAATAACGTATCATTCAATTTTATTAAACAATAAACTTTAAGACTAGAACGACCAGGATGTTAGAGTTACAATCACTAGATTAAGTAATCCATCATGAGGAAAAAAATCCTCATGATCTATTTCCAAATAAATCTAATACAGGCTCCAAAATAACTAAATAACACAGAAATGGGTTTTTTTTAACAGTTTTGATGCTCATGGTATCATAGCACCAACAGCCACAGTGTGTCTGCTGCAGGGGCAGATCCACTGCTGCTATTGCTGCTGCTGCTCAGACGTCTCCTCCTCTGAAAGCGCTTCATCGGACTAATCAGAGTGCAGGTTCCATCAGAGCTTCAAGTCTTGGGGAAATGTCAAATTTCTCCTTGGTTGTGACATTATGCTTAAAATAATCAAATAAATTTTCCAGACACTGAAGATCAAGTAAAAGAGATGTATGCGGCTACAGCATCAAATTGAAATATTAACTGCACGTAAAACGTCAAATTTAATTCCTGAAAATTACCACCTTGGTCATTTCAGTGTTAAACATTGTCACTTTTTTTTACTCAGACAGTGAGACAGAGGACTGAACTGACCTGGGATGGGAGGAGAAACTCATATGAGCAATTCTAAATTTATGTTTCTTTGTATCATGAAGAAAATGTAGTTGTTGCTTACGCTTATTTCGGTAAACTCAAGTGGAGTGTAGCTCGTAGATGAAAATTAACGAAATAACCTTGTAGCCTATTGTGGCAGCCTGTTTCAGATGCAAAGACTTACGTTGTGACTTTCCCCATTGGGTGAGGAATGAGGAACTAACTTTGCAGTGATTCCCAACGTTAAACAACATCATATACCATTTCAGAGTGCAGTGTGTCTATCACCTAAGAGTCTTGACTGATGTGGTTGGAAACAGAACAGGGCAAATCCCTGATTTATGTTTGCCAGGGGAGACAAACATGTCAAACATGCAGGCCACTTGACTGGCACTTGATGCTCAGGAACTGCTGTCTTGAATGCATTAATGTAATGATTGTATTGGTTGATCCACCTGACATCTTGTTAAGATTGTATGTGGCCTCTGAACCAAATAAGGTTGACAGCCATGCAAACATTACAAAGATTATTAACAAATGAGTATATTATAAAAACTTAACCTGCTGCATTAAGACAGACAGTAACAATAATAAATGTGACAACAGATGCAACAGAGCAGTTAGAAGTAAACAGCCAGAAGCCGAAAGTCGGAACGAAACACAGGAGCAGATGGGGAGGAAAACCACAACATCGCAAAGTTAAACTAACAACAGAGATCACAGATGAGAGGTAGAAGTAAACACACCAGTGTTTAGCATATACTTACATCAATCATATCTGAGACGTCATGGATGTAATATTTCGCCACCACTGCATTTGTCGCCGCCAAGTTTAACAGATAGTCGTTCCGGGCTTTTGTACATTTAAGCTTGTTCTCAGAGTACTTGGCCTGCCTCTGTGGGGAGGGAAGACACAGGACAGATGAGGGAAAAAACACATTAATGTGAGCAGATGAAGCAGTAGGAAGGATTTAAGTGTGTGCCGACTGCGAGCAGCTGCTGCTCTGGAACCAAAAGACAATTAGAGAAAGAAAAGAATTTGGACGTATGCCTCTCTGTGGGCACAGATGTCTACAGTGACAAAGTGGGAGTGATGCTCAGATGTAACAGGTCACTGAACAATGAACGCATTAAAAGGGACAAGTTTGACAAGTCCAATTTGTAGACATTACAGTGTATGACCTTTTAAGACAATATAAAGCCACCACTATCAGCCAATAGAGGAAACGCTGAGTAAATGCAAAGAAGAAAACAATTCCCCTGGGGAACAGGCTGTAAGAGTTAGTGTTGTACTTGACAGAAAGCCTTGTCGAAAATGGTCTTAAACTGTCACACTAAGGTGGTTAAGACTGTGGTCTCCAACAGAGAGTACTAAAATGTAACTCTGACTAACTGTACATAAAAGATGGACAAATTCTTACAGGCATGAAAAAAAGGGCATACATTCAAGTACCCTTCAATTCTGAAATGGCAAGTGAATGAATCCCTTTCTGGGGTTTTGGGAGTTGTTCCTCAGCTGGTGTGAGGGTCTGTAACGGGTCACTAACTGGCGGACCGCGGTCCGTATCCGGACCCAGGGGGTAATCTTGTACGGACCCGGATCTATAATCTATTTATATGGCAGATGAAATCAACGGGATAGTTTTAAGGTGCGCAGCTTTTTTAGTGTTTACGCCCAACGCCATTGTAAACACAGGAAAAGCTGCGCCGGTATCAGGAAATAAACTGACCAATCGTATACAGGATAAATGATCCCACGTGGTGCTTTTCAGCCAATCAACTTTCGGCATTCTAGGCAGTTAACAGCGGCAGGCAGAGTGAGAGGGAAAGAAACAGCCGCCACAGACCAAGACGTGGAGAGAGAGTCAAGGGAGACAAGGGAAGCCGGTTCAGAGAAACTGAAAGTGTTTAATTGTTAATTGATTTGTTATGATTTGTATTGTTAAAGTGGTTGAGATTGTTCTGGTGTGTTAAAGAAAAAATATATAAGAGGTTGCTACACCTTATTTCTCTTAAGTTAAGAGCTTTATTTGAAGATGTTAATACTACTACAACATATATATTTTATTATATAATATTATAGTATACATAACACTCTGGCAAGTTGGACATGATGTTTCGGACCTTTATTTGAATTTTTTTTTTCTGACTGGACCTCTTGGCGTTTTAGTTGAATAGCCCTGGTCTATAAGGACAGGGGTCCTTATGGCAAGTGAATGAAATGGCAAGTGAATGAATCCCTTTCTGGGTTTTTTTGGAGTTGTTCCTCAGCCGGTATGAGGGTCTATAAGGACAGGGGCTATCTCTATATATTCTTTTTTATTCTTGTTTTTATGCATGCTTGTTTGTAAAGTGCCTTGAGATGTTATGATCTGGCACTATAATGTTGAAGTTGAATTTGTAGGTAGGTAGGTAGGTAGGCAGGTAGGTAGGTAGGTAGGTAGGCAGATAGATAGATAGATAGATAGATAGATAGATAGATAGATAGATAGATAGATAGATAGATAGATAGATAGATAGATAGATAGATAGATAGATAGATAGATAGATAATTTTAATGGTTAAGGCAAATATTGGAACAAGCATTCAAATATTCTAAAAGACTAAAAAACAAAAATCATCAATGGTCTTTTTTCTATTGCCTTCATGGTACATTCCTTTTTTTATCACCATGGTGATTTCCTTTTTCCCTCATGCATAGTGATAAGACTAAAGCAAAGAAAAAAAAAATCTACTCAACACCTGTGCTATAAATAAAGTTAGGTTCTTGAGACTCAGGCTCTCTAAGGATATCGATCTGACGCCCTTGGAGCATTCAGATTTCCGATTTATGATAATAATGTAAAGTTATGTTAAAAGTTATGTGAAATGCAAAGAGTGCTGGAGATTTGCTGAAGATGGGAAAGGAGTTGGTCAACAACAGTCATTCACCTTCTCTTTCATCTTTTCAATCTTCCTGACGGTGCTCCGTCTTGGTTGGCGGTCCTCGTGACGCAGCAGGTTCACATTGAGATCTCCGGACTTGCTGAACTGCTTCTCCTCTTGCTTCTCTGCATCTTTCAGCTTACTTTCCGCACTGATGCTCTCAGTGTGGTACATGTGGTAGGTTTTCATCACCTGCAGTCAAAGCATGACAGATATACTTGTAAATTGTCAAACTATACAGTAAAGGGACACTGATGGAAATCCAAATCGTACTTAGTTGATTTTTGGACACAAGACTTTGCAGTATTATTTGTGTCATTCATCGTAGGGTGTTTGTGAGACTACGGGACTACACTACACTAATAATTAATTAATTACTAATTACTAAATATTTTTTTGTGTTGCAGCTAGAGACCATATGATTTGTTGTAGTTCTTTCTGAATGAAAAAAAAAACTTGAACTGCTCAGCATTCTGTGGGTGTTGCTATATTTTCCATCATTTCATTTTATCTAGAATTGGCGTTCCAAATCTCCGGTCCACAAACAAGTGCTACTCCAAAGGTAATTTGTTACCAGGCATCAGTGGAAAACAAGTACTTTAGTTTTCCTGATTTAGTGTATTCCAAATAATCAAGTCATATCCCTTTATTTTTGTCAATGTTCCAAAACAACAGGTCCTTCAGATTCAGATACTGGCAGATGAATGTCTAAAAGGTTGGGGACTACTGCTGTAGAACACATATCTGGACTGCAGGCAGGTCAGTCATGTATGAACCCTGTTTACATCGCTTTCACATTTAAGATCTGAATCAAAAATCAGATAGCACCCCAGGTAAAATCATCTAGATTGTAAAAAAAAAGTCATTAAAATGTTATTTATTCCGTGCAGTAAAAAAGTCAATAATTATACAAATGGCCAACAGACAGGTGTGGTTGCTATGGTAACAAATCTGTTCCAGTATCCTCAGTACATCCTCAATACATCGTCTTGAGTTTTTTTGGCCTAACTACTTGGAACTGTCATATTTAAAAAAAACTTGGTATGTCTGAGATATCATGAAAAAATTGCCCAAAAGAAAGAAAGCTATTATTTTGTCATGATTCCATTGACGTGATGTCAGTGTTTTCATGGTGGCCTGTTGGATCCATCAGTACAGTAGTAACGCAGATGTCACCACATGTGGAATATTTCAAGTGGAACCGACGGGTAGTAGAGGGGGTCGAAGCTCGTGTGTTACTCGGTATTGGCTGCTGGATATCAAACTGTCGTTTGTAGAATAACATTCCTCAGATGAGGTCTTATTTTTGTCTCTGTTCCCTTCTTTGATTTCTCTTTTGACAGATTTCCACACTGACACCTCTCCAACTTTCACCAGTGGAGTGATGAGAGAAATGCGGTGAGAAAAACAACACTCTCTGACTTCACTAACTCCTTCCATATGTTCACAGAAAAAAAAGAAAAAAAGCACCACCTAAAGCTCTCTGTAAAACCTCGTAAACCTGTGTCCAGATGTGGGCTGCATCAGAATGTGTGTGAACACCTCAGGACGTCGTCCAGTCAACATAAACACTGATTTATTTGTTTCCTGTGACAAAAGCAGGAACGTTCTTTGGAGCTGCACTTAAACTCTGGGGTTCTGTCTAATGACCCGGGTTCTGTCTTCAAATAGGAAATTAGCCTTTGGGTCACTCACCTCTGTCCACTGATCTCCACTCACCTATATGTATCTCTGCTTTTCACGTTAGTTGGTTTAAAACCCTACAGGCAGGTCACAAATGTGTGCGTGTTTTTATAAGAAAAAAAAAAAACATTTGCTGTAGGTTTTCATGTTTTTTGTGCATGTATCTTACTTAACGTGAGCATTATTTCATAAAATCCTAATGTTATCCAATGTTATATATCATGTTATTTAAGTAAAAATAATTAGGAATGTTTTTCTGAAAAGAAAATCTAAATTTTACCAAATTTCTGAACTTCCGGAGACAAAGTGTGGTGTTAAATTATAAACAATATGGAGAAAACCAGGCCAACACAAGTGGCAATGGTTGCCTATGGTTAAGGTTTAGGGTTACTTGGATTTGGGTATAAACGCAGCCATCAACAGCAGCCAGAGAGAACATCACTCTCTTCTGTTTTCCCAGGGTTGTGTGGGTGGCAGGAATATATTTTGCAAATGTTATCAAAACTTTAAATGAGTTGTGGGGAACACATTCTCAGAGTTACAAAAACAAAACAAAAAAAAGACAAACAGTGGTCAGGGTAACACCTTGAACAGGTAAGCCATGTTTCAGGGGACAACATTTTACATCTGAGATCAATTAGGGGACTTCACCCACAGAAACATACACAGATAGTTAAAACACAGAGACAGAAAAACAATAATAAAAGTGGACAAATCGTCTAGATTTTTGTTGATCTTTAACTGATGTGTAAAGGAAAATCATGTAAATAAAACAAGCAATGTACGGAATTTCCAGAATCAATTTCCAAAAAACAAACAAATAATTGCATAAAAATAACAAATTTAATAGTAACATTAATAACAAGACAAAATTCATTTATCTAGCCCAAAGTTGTTTTTTGATCACTTTAAGCCCTATATTGTAGCCTAACTGTATGTTTTTTATTGTTTTTAATTCTGATATAACATTTTTTGTATTAAGAATAGGTCAGCCCTTTAGCCATTTATGTGGACCAGTAATACCGTGCCATTGTTGAATTTAATTGTCAAAAACATTTACGTTTCTTCTGTAGTTACAGAGTCGGACTGTGGTTTTAAAACACAGGGACAGCAGTCTCCATGATTGACACCCAAATCACACTGCACCACACTGTGAGCCAATATGGTCCTATACCAAATGGCATAGGGTGTGGCACCGATCCTCAGACTGGTGGTCGGAAAACCCTCTTCAAGAAGCTGGGCTTCAGAGATCTCACCATTCCAATGGATTTGGATTTGGGAGGCAGCATAGGGGACTAATAGCGTGGGTGAGTGAGTATAAGGGTGAGTGACATCCCGACACCTCCGTCTTTTTGGTATCAGCTGTGACAGCAGAATAACAATGAACAACACAGAGGCCAAAACATCAGACATAGGATGGCTGATCAGGAAGATAAGGCTGGAGCTTTATTGATCCAGGTGGGGATATTAAATCAATGAGGCAGGAAATTAACACAGACGAAGCAAAGAAAAAAAAAAGAATTTTGGTGACTCACGATGCTGAAAGCAACATCAGGACGTCAACCATCACTCACAGTTTCAAGTCTTCTGAGTCTCTTTTTTTCGAAGGAAATTGTAACCTTGTTTTTCTCTCTGTGTCTGCAGCAGCATCGCATTGCCCACGACTCTTTGATAACAGTGTTCGACCTCTGAATACCAAACAGCCAGCAATTCAAAAACGCAGTGAAAAACATCCCGTGTCTCTCCTCAACAGATTCACATCAACATAATTCTAATAAGGGTGTTGATGGGGTGGGTAATGAAAAAATAAAACAAGTTAGAGACTTCGCCCTAGGGTGATGAGTTAAGGAACATCACAGGTGGCATATTTCAAATCTCATCACCGGATAAATAAATTATTTTTAAAAAAGAGATCAAATCCACCATCAAACTGCATTGTGATCTCTGAGAAGGTACAAAACGCTTAGGTTTTAAAAAAGAAAAATCCTGCAAATCAATCTAATGTTGAAGTGCTGTGAAGAGAGAAGTAGCAGACTTTTTACAAAACAGGATGACAGTAAAACTTTTGTTTTTTGCTGTTCATGTGGCATTAAAGTAGCTCTGGTTGAGAAGTTCCTTTAATATCTTTAAGTCTGTCTTACATGAGATGTAGGCGGTAAATCAGTGCCTGTCAACCCACCGTGGGGTCGACTGTCAGCAGAAACAAAGTTTACTGGTGAAAAAGGAAGTATCTGAGTTTTATTACGCAGAGCTGTCCAAGTGCAAAGGGTAAAAGGAAGCAGAATGGATGGGAAAGAAAAGTGGATGGTGCAACGAAGAACATATGCAAAATAAATATAACCAAATAGATCCACGTTAAAGCTCAGCTGAAGAGGAATATTGAGAGGAAGAGGAATATTGAAGTCAAAGTTTATATTTATTTAAGTTTTTTTTATGTCACTTCATAATGTAACCATTTTTGGATTTATTTTTATATATCACTGAATGTTTACATTTACCATTCAAATACTAAGAAAAAAACGAGCCTCTAGCAGTCAGCCTCACCATGGATTACTCCAATGCTTCTCAATTATTTTCTGTTAACCCCCCCCTTAGCAAGAAGAAAACAATTTGCGCCCCCCTTCACCCTCCCACCACCACCCAGTCTCTGCCAAAACTATAAATAATAGTATTTGTCGTTAAAATAGTTATAGGTACACCTCTGCATAACATTGTATCCTTGTTAACATAAAGAAGACAAAAATAAAGAGATATAGTTCCAGGGTCACACGCACCCCCCTCAGCATCGCACCGCTTCCCCAGGGGGGCCCGCCCCACTATTTGAGAAGCACTGGATTACGCAATCACTATGCTGTGCAGGCATGGTATGGAGAGAAACTGCTTTGCTGTCCCACTGTCTGTCATTATTAAAATGTTCCAACACTTTGCCATATGAATTAAATGGAGTTATTTCAGCTGGTGAACATAATACACAATGGTTAGGTTTGATTATAAACGACTGTATGTGTGTGGAAGGCGTTATTGCCTCTAGAAGAAGAATTGCAGCATCTCTTTGCACTGTATAGATCACCAAAGGTGAGGGAAGAGTGTAAAACCCCTGGACTGCTTCTCATCTTTTGGCACAGAAGGATCTTATTGAAACTGTTCCTGAGGAAACAAAGTTCCTCCAACTCGTGCTCACTGTGCCAGCAACTACAGCATCGGTGGAGCGGTCATTCTCCACACTGAAAGGACTGAAAACATACAGTGGGAACAGAAATGATCAGGGACGACTTTTTTTTTCTGGCATCTCCAAAAACTGAAGAAAGATAAAGAGGACTTTTACCAAAAATGATCAATGCTGTTATTCAAAATAAGGGACGCATCAATTTCATTTATGTGGAAAGGTTGGAAGATAATAGGAGTGTTTTTTCTATGGTTCTTGTAGAGAATGTGAAATATTAAACAAAACACATTAAATTTGGCCAATCAGATGTTGAATAAGCCGCTTTATAATGCAGTGTTCTCCAATCTATTTTATTGCGACAGACCATTTAATCTCCGCCAATTTTCTCAGGGATTGGTCTTTAAGGTGTGGCAGATAAATACCCTTGAATAAAATTAAATGTCTGGCATAAACACTAGTTTGTTATAAATACAGGTTAATCAACTATGTACAACAGAATCTGCAGTGAAACATCACATTTGTCTTGTAAACAGAACTCTTATCCTCCAAGTGGTGAAGCAGTTTTAAAGGCTTCAAGGATTCACAGTTGTGTGAATATTCAATGTGTCATAATGAGCTCATTGAGCTTATTTTTATGTGAATTATTCTAAGAAAATCCATTTATCTTTTATTTTGTAATATATAATGAACGACAATAGAGTTTAAAACCTAACTGTGACGTTAGTTTCTAAACTGACGTCATCTGACTGTGATGACATGACGTAAACCTCCCTGCAATTCACTGATATGTAGGTATATACTTGATACTCCTGTATCAAAATTTTTGACCAGTTGAAAGATTGCAAGAATTCACATATTGCACTGTTGGATCTAGAGTTTATGAGTAAGCAATTTATTGCAAAAAAAAATGAAATAGTCAGTTCATCTTGAAATTAGGAGTGTAGAAAGGTATGAATGACTGCAGTTGCAAAATGGTAAAAAAAGGACATCAGTTTTGCCAAGTAACTTAATTCCAAAAGTCAGATTTATATCTTATCAGTCAAGGATAATCTGTCATTATGTATATACAGCTCAATGAGACAAAAAAAAGTCTAAAAGATGTGTATTGTAAAAAATGTGATGACCCTTAAATAATGAAACAGTATTATAGCCATATATAACAGCCAACTGGTCTTTGGTATAAAAACGGAGTGGGTCACTGCTGATTTATTGGGGAATCCACACCAAGACTAAAGATAATAGACTGAATTAAACTTCCACTTTTAGGAATAATGATCAATCTCAAATATCCAATCAGTCCTTAATCTTGTCGATAATCCACCCCATGGTAATTAAACTAAAACTGTAAATTGTTCATCAGGTATAAGTGTAATTGTCCACTCTAATTAAAAACTTGTCTGTTCTATCTTTATAAGGACTAAATAAAAAAAAAGGGTAATACTCACTATAAGTGCCTTATCAGACTCTATAGATTCAGCTGGTTGGACGAAGGATTGCTGCCAAAATGCCCTTGAGTGCTTTGTCTCCACACAGATAAATAAATCAGCTCTCTAATCTGCCTTGCTGCACACCAGGGAGCAGAGGACTGCTGTAGTCGCCTGGAGCTGATCCAGTTTGGGCCAGTGGACTTCCCTTAGTAAAAACTGATATTATGGTATCTGTACAGCAGCAGCAGCGCATCCTTTATCCCTGTTCATCCATCTCCACGGTTTCCTGCAGGAAGCTCCATCACTGACCATTGATTTAATCATTTACACTGGAGCATTTAAGCCTATACATTGATGTAAAAAAAAAAATTACAAAATGTGATAAACGTATGCTTCTAAAAAATAAATGAAAAAATCAAAATATTTATATTCACTTATGTTTGTGAATATTCAACTTCTTACAACACAGCATGAATGGCGGTTAGAAATGTGTTTGTCAGCTGAAGCACCTATTATTACAGTTGTGCGGTTCACACAATCAACACTGTTGGTTTCATCAAAATATTATAAATATTGTAAAATATTCATTTGTGTTAGAGCTGCATTTATGAGTCAAACACACCCACGTCTGAGATAAAAATATGTGACAGTAATTCCAAATAAATGCTGAGCTGCTTGCAATAAAATATACTTAAAGGTATTTTATAACAAATCTCAGTGCTGATCAAAGGAACCAGAAGCGGAAATGTTGTGATTGGCTGTGGAACATAGCCAGTTGTCATTGGCCAGAGTGGAGTGGTTGTCATAGTTACCTTTAAAGAAATGCCTACTGTGACTGTGCACCCCGCCTACCGTACAACAAAGTCCATCACATGGTATTTATTTTATATATGTCCACTGGTGAGAATGAATGTGTGCAAAACCGCTGTATGAAACATGACTCACTTTTGTGTTCTTAACCCGATATTCAACAAGGTGATGATTTCAGTGTTGATGCTGTGAAATTCTTTGCACATGCTGCACCTCTTTTAAATCTAATATTGAATGTTTTGCAAATCCCTCTCCCGGGGTCGTATTCAAATATTTTTTTCTGAAAATAACTGCATAACAGAATACTGACAAATAAATATATCAATGAGTAATCGAACAGGAAGTGTCAACACATCACTCACAGTGTATAGTTCGTTTGTGACTTTGACCAGTTCCTCATGCATCTGGATCCCGATGTCCTTGCTCTAAAACACAGAGAAAAAGAAAAGTGAAGCGGTTGGTGGACAGTGATGACAGCGGTGACTGGCTGGAATAATTACCCCGCCACTTCCACCAGCACCTTGTAGGTAAAAGAAAAATACATCAAAAAAGCTTTGACACATGGTGAGACAGGAAATGTCAGAGGAAAAAGAATTTAATCGACTTTAAATATACCTGACGGTTCCAGCTAAAGGTCAGGGGATTTATATTTAAGCTTTGGTCTCTGTTCAGAAAAGTTAAGTGTTTTTCACACTCAAGCAATGTTTCTGACTTTGACATTGTGTGACATCACCTGACTGTGTATTGATGTTTGTGCTGCAGACAGAGATCAATAATATATTATGAAGCAGATTCAGGATCCATTTTCATTTCGACATCATCTCTCATTATTCATCCGGTGATTCTCCAGTTGTAATTTCGCTCTGCTTTTACTTTCATCCACTTGAGTCTGATACTTGGCATATCTTATGTGTCCTAAGCGGTTTGATCACAGATCAGAGCACACAGCCTGCAGCGGGACTGATGATCTATAACACACTACGCACAACAACAATAGCACAACCTCTTATGAGTCAACAGAAATTGATTTTTCTATTTTTTTATTTTTTTTTATGAAAAGAACAAGAAGAAAAAGGTATAGAGTTTATAAGAATGCACTTATGGCCACAACTGTAAGTGAACCTGAATAAAATCAAGGTGTGGCAGTTGGATACATTAGTATTAATGTCCCAATGAACTAAAAATGATTAAAAGAATTCATCTACCATATAACAACAATGCAAACTATAAAATTCAAAACAAACTCGACATAATTAAGCAAGATTGAAAAAAATGTTTTTTTTGTCATACTGCCATTATTTCTGCATTCACATAATGTTTCTAATGATGCACCCCTGTTAAAGTGCATCTGCTGACTCACACTTTTTGTCCATATTCAGACAAGTATATATATATATATATATATATATATATATATATATGTACAACCAAATTACACTGCACTATACTGTGTGTGTGTGTATATATATACTGTATATATTTATATATATACAGCCTATATATACAGCCTAGATGATAGGTGAGCCAGACCAATAATTAATAAGGAAAAACCCCTTTTTTTTGTTTTTCATACAAACAAGTGCTAGTATAAAAATAAACATAAATGTTTAAATGGGCTATTTGGCTAAACATTTCTTGCATTCTTTCCACTATCAAATTGCATCTAGTGTGCCGAATTTAACCTCAACTTCAGGCGGGATTTGGCTCGTAGGCTTTATGTTTCGATTTGGACTAAGTTATTATGAAATTAGTAAGTTAGCCGTTGAAGTCAAGAAAAGACATTTGTATGAAGTCAAACTTTCAAAACTTCAAAAAAAAAAAACATAGACCCAGTGAACTACATGTGTATGAGCAGGGATGGAGGCACCAAGCAGAGAGTGAGAGTGATGCAACACACTAAAAATAAGGTGTAAGAGTAAGGTGTCTAGTAAAACTGCCTGCAGACTCTTCACTTCCTGTGTACAATAATAGAGAATAAGGATAAAGTGAGCATCATTAATGTCAACTGTAAGGGAGAGTAGACCTGATGATTATTTTTTATTAAATACTATCAATTATGAAGAAAATAGTGGTTCATATTTTCATGTTTTATTTGATAAATGCAGAATATAAACATATTTTTAAAAAAATATATTTTCTTACATCTTTCTGTACTTCCCAGGACCTGTGGATGTGCCTGACTTTGTGACGTTGTTTGTCGCTATCTGTACATATTGTGTTTTTACTTAATTCTGACAATAAATCCAGTTTTTATTCAAATACGGTGTTGGAAGATATAAGAATATCAATATCTTTTCTTAACACGGTGAAAATGATGGACAGCAAAGACGGAGACATGAACATCTAACTGACCTTCTTAAACAGTCGGATGACGTCCTCACCGATCTGAGCCAGACGGACAATAACGTTATTTGTGTAGATATCACTGAGAGTGGCATGGTCACGGCTCTCACGTCTGGTCTGGTTCAGCACCAGGTACCAACAGTTCACTGAAGAAAGCAGATGCTGGTCTTTCCTGGAACAGATTTAAAAAACAGCAAAAACCATTACTGGGGACAAGTAACAGCTGTTCAGTTATTATCATCCTTTTATCAGTTACTGTGTCTCAGTGGCACTAGTTTCCACAACTGCCCCCCAAATCACACTGTATTATACCTTGAACCTTTCTATGGGCCCAGTGGAAGTTTTGGGACAATTTTTTATCAAATAAACTTGGGCCCCTATAGTTAACATTTTTATGAACATAATTAAAAATATTGTTTGAACCAAAATAGTTGGGGCATCTGGACATAGGCTACATACCTGTGAAAAGAGATTGTCTTCAAGAAACCTTCTATGTCCAGTTGCCCTTACTACTTTAGATTAAATAACCTGGATGACTGCAAACCTACATTGACATGTTGATATTTGTTTTTTCGTTTTACTTGACATTAAGGACAGTTGGAGACAGCATTTAAACAGTGTTTCTTAACACTTTTTGAGCCACAGCACGTATATACCATAAGGAAATATTTCACAGCATGTAAATATAAATATAATAATCTACTTTGAATTATGCATTTTTATGAATGATCAAATTATGAATTATGAACTATGAATTACCTCATAATTGACTTTACCTTCAGCCCCAGCCTTATTTACAACAAATAAATAATAATGTTCAGCCCAATTACCTGAATAGAAATAATGTGTAACACTGTGGTTGGGAGTCATTGATTTGAAACAGAGAACAATCTTTAACTTTCACACTTTTTTTGATCAATATAAATTGCGTTGCCCTTGAGGCTTCAACCTGAGACGCAGACAAAGCAGAGTTCTATGGTTATAATACTTTCAAACCTCCACCTCTTTCTGAGGGCTACAAGCAACCGGCTCCTAGATCAGAGACAAAAAACTGTGGATGAAGCAGAAGACAAAGAGGAGAACTGCTTCCCATATTATTCCTTCTTTCCTTTTTTTTTTGTTTCATTACTAAACTCAACCGTCACACTGGCAAGACAAGAGCAGCAGCATATTATCACCAAAACACCCTTTAGATTATGATGTGAGGTCAGTGTGCAGTGAAAAAAAAAAATTAAATTATCTTTTAACACATGCAGTTCACAGCAAAAACAGAGAAGACCATTAATATGAAGCTGTATAAATGCAAATGATAATTGGAGCTGAGAAAATCCTGTCATCATCATCAGACCCCGAGAGTCAGACATGCAATCAGGAACTAAGACGATTAACGTACACAGTACATTAATAACTCATACACTTGCATTAATCAGATTTAACTCAAGAAACAAAAAAGAAAGACAACTAATCATGCATCACATACAGTACATATAAATATATATATATATGATATATATATAGAATAGAATATATATATCTGTGTGTACATATATATTCTTTTCTGTCTCGCTATCCTTCGTTTTGTACCAGTTCTGCAGGTCTACTTCATGTGCCTGCAGGAACACGTTTTTTTGGAGACATAATTGCTGTTTGTGGTGAGACACATAAAAAAAGCCTGGTAATCCCACTGAGTGTTTAGAGATGCTTCACCACATCCTGGAGCAAAACCAGGCACTGATTGAGATTATCTCCTCAGCCAAATATCCTCAGCTCTGAGCACCAGTGCCTTCTCTGATAAAGGTGCAGCTCAAGATACAGTATTTTCCCTGTGTTCTAAATAAGTGTTGATTCACTCATGTCACAGTGATTGACTGAACTGGTCAGACTGTTCGGCTGTTGTGTCTTTAAAACCATCTCATTAGTTAATGGGAACGCTGTGGACAAGTGGTTAAAGAACTGGGTTGTACAGGGAGAATTGGGAGTTTGAATACCAGTATAAATTGTTAAAAAAAAGATGCAACATGTTGCAATACTTTTTACTTTTTTCATTCTTTGGCTGGGTTTGTGACTTATGTATTAATATCTATAATATGACATTTGTTATATCCACACTCACAGCAGTAAAATGGTATTGAGGAATTGTGTAC
>JAFBJS010055175.1:123213-143293 GCA_016785265.1 Paraplagusia blochii | reverse complement strand
GCCTCATCTCTCATCTTGGAAAGTAAAAATTAAATATGAGTTGAAATGTTATATTTAGAGAACCTTAGTCAGACGAGGCACTGCCTCTTATGTCATTGTGGAAATATTACACTAAATTTTAGTTTAATGGTTATATTTAATGATGTTGTGTCGGGTGAATTACTCAAGACACAGCCTCAAATGTAACCTCGGTAATTTAAAAATAAACAAATATAAATAAATTGATATAGTCATAGACCCATAGTTACAGGAGAAAGTGCCACACATGTCATTATTGAAATATTATTGAAAATAAATTGAGATTAATTGTTAAATACGTTTAATTAGGCGAGACACTGCCTCAAATGTAATCTTGGTAATTAAAAATTAAACAGGAATTTAATTCTTATAGTGATAGACCCATAGTGGAGGAACATTCTTTCATGTAATTAAAAAAACAAAACAAAAAAACCCCAAAAAACAATTCAATTTGTTGTATTTATTGACGTGGAATTAGGTAAGGCAGGTGAAGAACAGCCTAATCTGGAAATATAAATCTGAAAATGAATGAAATGCTTATATTCAGTCACTTGGAGTCAGGTGACGAAGGGGAAGAAAAGTCTCATCTGTTATCTTAGATAATTAAAATTACATATGAATTTAAATGTTATATTCAAAGACCCAAAATAATGGGGGGGGGGTGCCTCACAATTAATTTAACAGATACAAATCTACATGTGAATTAGATGGTTTTATTCAGTCAGGTGAGGCAGAAAACACATTGCCCCAACTTGGAAATGTGAAATTTAGATTCAGTGACATGGAGTTGGGTGAGGCAGATGAGGCCCTGCCTTAACCGTCAAGTTGGATATATATAATTGGTTACATTTGAGACTGTATCCTGAGTTAGTTGTGGCGCAACGTAATCTTGGTAATTTAAAATTAAACATTATTTCAATTGTTATTGTCATAGATCCATAGACAGAGGACAAACTGCCTCTCATGTCATTATAGTATTAAAAGATAAATAAGAAGAGATTAGACCTGACATATAAGACAGAACAGAACAAAGTAAATTATTAAATTATTGTTATTAGTTTATGAAATTATTTTTAGGAATGTGTAATATTTAGAGGCAAAGTCTCACATGTCATTTTAAAATAAAAATGAATTACATGATCATATTTCGGCAGGAAAGACACTGCCTCAACTATCAACCATCATATAAAATAAATGTTATGTTTAGATTCCTTGATGTGGAGTCTGGTAAGGCAGATGAGGGACTGCATTGATTGTCCTCTTGGACATATAAAATTAGAAGTGGATTACATTTCCAGTGATGTGCAGTAGGTGAGGCAGGTGAGGCACAGCGTGAACTGTCATCTTGGGATTATAAAATTAAAATTCAGTGATGTGGAGTCTTACATGTTATTCATAGAAATATAAAATTAAAAATAATTTTAAATTTACTGGGTGACAGGTAAGGCAGGTGAATCAGTGCCCCAAACATCATTTTTGGAAATATAAAATTAAAAGTGAAATATATATTAATAATCAGGGACGTGTACAAGCCCACCTGTCATCTGGAATATATAGTTACGTGAGGTCAGGTGAGGCTGAGATAGATTCAGCTCTTCTTGGAAATAGTAATAATTTTGTTAAATTTTTATATTTATTGACATGATATCAGATAAGACACAGCCTCGCATGTCATAGTGGAAATATAAAATTAAAAGTTCAATTTAAGTCAGTAATTTATCTTATCTTTCATGGACCCATTCATTAGTTTGTGTTTGAGGAGCAGATTGATAGAGGTGTTATGTAAGGTGTTTTTTACTCCATCTATTGGGGGAATATGTAGTGGCAGAATGTCCATCCATCAATCTTCATCCTCTCATTTTTGAGAGATCTCTATGACACTATCTAAATCATACTCACCACCGTACCATCACCTCTCGAAACTTTCTAGAGGTGGTCAGCCCACTGAAAGGCGCCAACTGCCTTCACCAAAATCTGATCTTTCCCAGAGAATGTACCCTGGAGTCCCACACCAATGATTCTGGGCCATTGTGCCACAGGGCAGAATAATATAAAGGGAATATAAATTATATATAATTTTTGAAGTTAAGTTTGGTGGGACAGATTCAAAGGACAAACAGGCTGCATCAGGCCCCCTGTCTGTTGTTTGGTGATATAGTTTCCGTGGGACATGTCCAGTCCATTGCAGGGTCACATTCACACTTGTGTTCAGTTAGCCTGGAGCTGGGGTATAATTGGTGACCCTCTTAATGTAAGGCACCCGCGATGATAATGATTAATTTTGGTCTTTTCTTAAAAACCCAATGGAGGCAGTGGTGTTTTAGTAGTTCGAATCCACCAGCTGCCAGGTTACCGCAGAAGTGCTCTGATCATAGCACCGTCCTGACCCACATAACTCCTTGTGGGCTCACCACCCACTTCTGCAATGGGCACGTTTATAAATGAATGTAAAAAATCCTTTATTTGTATGCAACATTTCTGATTGTCTTTCTATGAACCGTAGTATTCATGGAGTCCACCATCGACTGTCTGACAGCTGCCAGGGACGCAGGTCAAGACTGGGAACCAGAGCACCACAATACACCTCTAGTGGGGGATCATTGCATTTAAAGCTTTTCACAAACATTTCATTAAATAATCAGCTTATCCGCCAGTCTCTGTGGGTGTATGTTTTTACATTGGTGGAGCATGACATCAGAGAGAGAGACAGAAAGAAAGTCAGGGAGAGAGAGACTCAGACCTCCCTCCCGGTTCTTTCTTTCTCCTCCTCCTCCTCCTTCTCCTCCCCCTCCCCCTTGGTTCACTTCTCCAGTAAAACTTCTTCTTCTTCAGACATGGACTCGTTCAAACCCTGACTCCTTCTCCTGCCTCTCCTGGCTCCTCAGTCTCCTACGTTGGACCATGAAGCTGTGATCGCGGGCTGGTGAAACTTTTCTCTCACCCTTTTTTTTGGCTCATATTTTTTTCCGTCTCACTCCAAGTCTGCCTGTTGCTGCTGCTCGAGTTCCTACTTGTTCCTGATGCGTCGGGAAAGCCATGGCCAGTCTGAGCGCACAGCAGCAGCAGCAGCAGCAGCAACAGCATCAGGATTATTTCAGGTCTGTGAGCAGCGAGTCAACCACCTACATGATGGTCCCCACCTCCGGAACCAGGGAGATGGCCCGGAAAGAGGCGCCGTCCAGGCTGTGGGTGGCCATGGTGGTGATCGTGGTGGTAGTGCTGCAGATCGCCTCCACCACTGGACTCTTTGTCTACCTGAACATGTCCATATCGGAGGTAAGGGGGCGCGTGCCCGTGAGCGCGTAAGACGGACTTTTGAGCTGTCGCACAGAAAAACAGGTTTAACAACTGACGATGTTTGGTATGGACAGGTTCTGGACTTTAACCTCATCTAAATGGTTCTATTTTTTTGTTCTGCTATACTGTTCTTCATCTTAGTCACTTGGTACGGCTCGGTTCTGCTGAGCAGGGAACCCATTGCACTCATCACTTAAACCATCAGTCAACTGATGCGTTAGGTTAATTTTTAGGATGTCAAATAAAATTGGTAAGCTGATGTAATGCACCCAATACAAATATAATTAGATGATTTTGGCAGGATCGATATTGTCCTTTTCTACCGATAATTAAAATCCGATAACATAAAGCCTAATTTACACATTGTGTTCTAAGATGTTAACCTCAGTTTTGGAAGCAAAAGTAATTTATCAGTATGGGTAATTGTTGGTATCGTGTATGGACAATATCACCAAATTCGGATATTAGCAAAAGTTTTTCAACAGCTGAAGTGAACTGAGCAAACTTTAGACCCGAACCCGGGGGTTGGACGAGTCAGGGTTCTCCCTCAATGTTCTCAGTCAGGGTTCTCCTTGTGTGGTTACAGTCAGGGTTCTCTTTCGGTGATCGCAAGCGGGGTTCTTCGTCAGTGTTTTAAGTCGGTGGTTTTGTCAGAGTTATAGTTTTCTTTCATTGTTTTCACTGTAGGCTCTCCTTCAGTGTTCTCATTCCAGGTTCTCGGTCAGTGTTTTTTATTCAGGGTTCTCCTTTTGGGTTCTCCTTTAGTGTTTTTAGTCCGGGTTCAGGTTTCTCCTTCAGTGACAGCTGCTTTACTGGTGTGAAGTGTGTGGTGTGTGTGTGTGTGTGTGTGTGGTGTTCCTGGAACTGAGAGTTCTGCAGCTGCATATCCAAAGTGTATATCAGTCGGTTGATATTGTCAGCCCAATATAAGCCTATGTTCGTGATTTTGGTATAAATTATATATATTTTTTTGCTCTATTAATTAAAATCCACTTAGACCGTGGCTGGGGTTTTACCTCAGTTTAAGGGGCAAATAGCAGCATACTGTAATCACTATGTTACTTTTCTCTCTGCTGCTCAAGGAACATGTTGGAACCATTTGCATTAGGCCATGCGTAGTGACAATGTCGGTCTTTAACTTGTTCACAGACGTTTGTGAAGGCAGCGCCTTTCTGAACACTTATATGGACATGGATACACACACAGTAACCATAATTCACTCCAGACTCTCTTAGGAATCAGAATATTCTTTTGTTCTCTCTCAGTTTGAATCCTGTTCTCTGAGCATTGAGACTGTGAGAGCAGAGCAGTGATGATCATGATGGTGAAGTTGATTCCACAGCAGCAGCAGCAGCAAAGTGTGTGTTGACAGGTGAAGCCAGAGTTTTCGTCAGCAGAAGTCATTAGGCTGATTAGTGATGAAAAGAAGAGAAAAACAAAGGAAAAGGAATGGTTTCCCATCAGTCTAATGAAGGTGAAGAATTTTCAGCTTTACCATCTATATCTGTTTCATCATCTGCCACATGGCTGACCTCAATGAAACACTGCAGTTTAAAGGCACAGTGCAAACTAACAAGGAGCAGCGCACAGACCAAAGTCCATTGGGAAAGTCAGTAGAAGTCATAGAGAAAATACTATTAAGATTGTTTGGTCATGAAAATGCCCTGGTCCAAAATGATTGACTTTCTCTATGGATTTTGGAAAACTATCAGGTTTCGAAGTTGCAGTCATGTCCCAGGTTTGTTCTTGATGAAATGGCAAAAGGTGATGCGTTCAGGGAGAAAGAAAAGTATAGAAAAATAAAGAACTGTTGTTTGACAAAGCAGCAGGAAAGAAGCTGTTAATATGTGAATGACGTGGATTTCGGTGAGATGTTCATTTGTACTGTAACTAGAGATAAAGAAAATGAAGAAGGGATTAGGAATGGGGCTTGACAACCTCCAACAGAGTTTTTCAGAATCAAATAAAACTTGAGTGATTGCCACAGTTTGCTCCACAAACTGTGGTGAAATAGTAAGAGGATGCAGCAGATTTTTTGTGATGTAAAGACTGATCTTTTTTCATTGTCTGCCAGTGGAAATGTTTTTATCACAGAGGAAGCAAACAATAACAGAAATCTGATTTAAACTGAAATCTGATTTTATTTCAGGAATTGAATGCTCATGATACAAAGATCATGACTGCAGACAGCATAATCTTGGTTTACCTTTGACCTCTATTGCCTTCTATTGTAAACATATCAAACTTTTACTGCAACTAAGTTAAAGACAAGGCAGCTCTGGAAATTAGTTGGTATATCCCAGATCTGATTTATATTTATATCTATTTGTCACTAATTAAGAGCAAACTTATAAAAAAATAACAATTATTTACTAAAACTGTTGTACACATATTATTGTATACTGCAGAAGTATATGTACCTTTTTAACAATAAAATCATTCATCTCAAACTTTAGAATCCATATCTGCTAAAACATTTTCAACAGGGAGACTAAAGAGAGGAGTGGAAATGAAAGAGTGGAATGTGTGTGTTTGTGTGTGTGTGTGTGTGTGTCAGATAGGGGATTCCCTCTCTCTCTCTCTGTCTGTCTTTCTCCCTCCCTCTCTGACAGAAAAGTAGTTCAGTTATTTATAATCTGTCCACAGAGTAGCTCTGTGAGAAGCTGATTCACCGAAAGACAAAGAGTGTGTGAAACAAAGACTGTGTGTTAATGAGGAATGTCGCTGACCACACACACACATACACACAAAAAGATGAGGAAAACCCCCGGCCAGTTGTTTGTGTGACCTCTGTTGGTTATTTCATGTATTTTCTCTGTTGTCCACTAGGGTGAGACACTGAGGGTGAGAAAATGAGGTTGACAAACTGATGGTGAGACCATGGAGTGGAAAACTAAGGGTGAGACACTGGGGTGGGCACTGAGGATGAGGTCATGGGGTGAGGCACAGAGAGTGACAAACTTAGGGTCAAACACTGAGAGTGAGACACTAATAGTGAGAAACTGAGGGCGAGAGCATTGAGGTGGGTAACTGAGGGTGAGACACTGATGGTGAGACCATGGGGTGGGTAACTCAGGGTGAGACCATGGGGTGGGTAACTGAGAGTGAGAGTGAGACACTGAGGTGAGACATTAAGGTTGAGGTCATGGGGTGGAAAACTGAGGGTGACACCTTAATGATGAGACTCTGAGAGTGTAAACTCAGGGAAATGCTGTGATCAGACCCTAGTTTGAGAAACTAAATGTTGAGACAGTGAAAGCTATAAATTGAGGATGAGAACATAAGAGTGCAGCAGGTGATCATCACAGAGACACTTGCTCTTCTCTTGTGTGTGTGAGTGTGTGTGAGTGACATTCCAGCAGTCAGACTTTCAGCTGCTTCACTTTATTGTTTGGGGTCAGGAGTGTGACTCAGCTGTGTTTAAGAGTGTGTGTGGTCTGATTCACCATGAAAACATTTACGTGTGTGTGTGTGTGTGTGGTCCACTTTGACCTGTGAAATTAAATTTTTCTAAAATAGAAAAAGGTTAAAAAAGAAGACAAATGGTTGAATGAATCCAACAAAAAAACTCATCATCAAAACAGATATTTCCCAAATGCCGTATTCCATGTAAATCCACTGTATCTACTTTATGAGCATATCCCTTGAATCATTGTTTTAATACAAAACTCTGGAGCTGTTTTGAAGGCTTCATTGCCTTCATTTAAATATGTAGTAACTAAGTTTGCGGAAACAACCTGTCAATGATTTCATGTATCAGTAGGCCCCCTGTCTGTTGTCTCTTAAAGTCAGGTTTCTTTTTCATGACATAGGCTCGTCTTCCATCTTCTCCATGAATCGGTGACTCTAGTGAGGAGAGCTAAGAGAACTTACAAAGACCTTTGGTTTATATTAATGTAACTATATTGGGGGGTACAATTTAGCAGTAATAGATGATTTGTTTAAACTAAGACAAATTAAATGTGCAAGTCATAAAATGCTAAAAGGATTTTAGCCTTTTGAACATCATCTAATAGTGAAAGACTAATTTAGGCCAGTGCTAGAAGAATGATAATATTACCTAACAAAACATTTTTTGCTAAGTTTGGCTGGCTGTATTGAGCCTTAGTATGGCCATGATTGATATGAATCTCTTAATACTGGCTGGATATGTAGTAATAGTGGTGTATACTCTGGGTTGTAGCACAAATATTTTTGGGGTCCTTTGATGGCCTGTGAACAAACAATTGACATGCACTTTAATACTATATTAAATATCTGTAGACTAGGGAAATTGTGAACAATTGATGTCAAAATTGTTAAGCCGGGACTTTGTCCCTGTTTCTAACTCTGGTCCACTGTGGATTAGAGTTTGAGAGCCCTGGGTTAGAAAAAAAAAATTCTGTTAGTTTTCCTTCTGTCTAAATTACTGACATTGAAGATGATGAGTGGAACTGAGGTGTATGTGTGTGCGTGTGTGTGCATGCGTGTGTGTGTGTATGTGCGTGTGTGAGAGAGAGAGAACACACCTCCAGCTTCAGGACACTCTAACTCCTCCGGTGTCTGACATCATCTCAGCTGCTTTCATTCCCACTGCCTTTGTCTCTGTCCTTCTGCTGCAGGCAAAGCTTTTAAAAAGTGAAAAGATATTTGGATTTGGAACAAAGTCTTTAAGTGACCGCTGAATCCAGCTGACGTAAAAGCAGTCACAGGATCTTATCTCCACCTGCTCAGAAAATGTTAACTAAACTGCACATTGCAAAGAGGGCGAGGAGGAAGAACACCAAAAAAATATAACTACATACACTGGTACACACAATTACAGATCATACAAAAACCAGAACTGTTCCAGACTGGTGTCTACTGGTCTGGTTCGGACTGCTCTGTTCTGGTATGTTCTTTTCTGTTTGGCCCTGGTCAGTTCTGTTCTCTTCTATTCTGTCCTGTTTAGTCCCCATCTGTCCTATTCTGTACTGTACTGTTCTGTCCTGTCCTGTCCTTTTTTCTTCTATTCTTTCCTCTTCTATGTTGTTCTACTCTGTTCTGTTTGGGTCAGTTCTGTTCTATCCTGTCTATCATCAGTTGTAAGAATACTCACCTGAACATTTTCTCTCCCCTCTTCTTGTAAACACAGTGTGTGTCCATGCTATATGTTTGTGTGTGGGTAGAGTCCAGTTTCAGTCGGCTTCAGGGTGCAACAGTGTGTGTGTGTGTGAGAGAGAGAGTGAGAGTGTGTCTTTGAATGTTTCAGCAGTGATACAATCTTTTTTTTTTCTTTTAGATGAGATTGAAGATTGAGATTAGCTTATGTTTTCATCCAATCGGATAGTCAGGATAAAAAAATAGAAACTGAACTGAACAGACTTGCATACTAATACACACAGCTGAAACCGTGGGAGAGCACTGTGAAAGAGAAGGAAATCATAAAAGTAACCACTGTACCAAAGGTCTACCTCAGGCATAGCCAGATGTGGCCCAATTACCTTTCAAATGTGGCTCACTGAACTTGTCATATTAGTTTCTATTATCATAATACTTCTGCCTTTTGCAATGTCACCATTTCCACAGTAGATGGTGAAGAAGAGGCTTAAAGTATTTGAGCATTTCTGCATTTTTATCATTTATCTCAGTTCATTTATTTATTGTTAAAATATATTTATTGTTTCAAACTCATTGTTGTCTTTAAGTTAAAAGGTTTGCCCGGGCCAGGCTCTTGTCTAGACCAAGGTTGTCAAGCTCATTTTCACTAGGCGGCGGCATCATTGAATTAATAAATGCTTCTAGTTCGTAGTGTATTAAGAAACGTTTCTGAGATAAGCTTTTCCAGGAAAGTCAAATAAAGTTGGTCGGCTGATAATAAAGGCCCAGTATAAATCTAATTAGTTTTGGCAAGATCAATATTGTTCTTTTCTACAGATAGTTAAAATCCGATAACATAAAGCCTAATTGCCACATTGGGATCTAAAATGTTCCTCAGTTCTGGAAGCAAAATACATAAATTATCGGTATGTAAATGTCAGTATTGGAAAGTGTTTGGACAATAACGAATACAAATTCAGATATTAGCAAAAGTAATTATTGGTTTCTACAATAATTTAAGATCACAAACTATATTTCTTATAGAAAATTATTAACGTTATTATAAGTTTATATTTATCAGATTAAGAAATTCAGCATAAGGAAATGTTTGTATACCTCCCAAGGGCCACAAAAAGAGACGTGAGCCAAATAGGCTTATAGAAGTTGACCAGACAGATAAAGAACACAGTGTGAAATAAAACGGTTTATGATCTATGAGATCAAGGTTTCAACCAAAACACTTCTGCGGAGTTGTTATAAAACAACTGTCATAATATTTTATTGGATTCTATTTTATTTTATTTTTTAAATTGCCGATTGTGAAATGTATTCTGATATTATTTTATGATTTGGCTTTTTATTGTGAAAGGACATTCCTTTTAGTTTCACCATCTGAAAGTCAAGTCTTTCAACAAATGAAACAAACTCTGCTCCAGAGAGCGACCGTGAAACCTAATGAAACACAGCTGTTTGTACGAACGCCATCTTTTATTTTGAAATAATATAATAAACAAATCATGTGGGGAATGATCCCAACATGAAAAAAGAGAAATGTGTAGAGTTTTGGCCGAGCAGTTTCTTAAAAACGTATGTTAATCCCGGAAATCAGAGCCTGGTTGTTATATAATTCTTATATATGTATAAAAAACATGAGAGAATGAGATCGAGCAAGTCCTCAGTGACCTGTGATGCTTCACTGTCAGAGTCACGACTGCAGCCGTAACGCTGGGGTTGACAGGAGACAAGTTTGGACTGAATTGTTTTAAAAAGTCCACTCACTCATTTGAGGAATTGTCTGCAGGAAGTCGTGCCCTCAGGTAAGAGCAGCAAATACCAGAGCTGAAACCCGATCTTCGTTCAGAGGAGGCATTTTCAGAAAACCTGGTGACTGACTCCCGATCAGCTAATCAGTCCTGAAGAGATGAAGTCTGAAACTGACACACACTGACACACAGGAAACATCAAACATTTCTAGAACGGACTTGTCAGGACTGAGAGATGACGGGAATGTCTGTGAACTTAGGGTTAGGGTTAAAATTTAGTTTTTTTAATCTACAGTGATCCGTCTGCTATTGTCTGCTAAGTTTTTTTTCAAGAACATCCATGAGATGGGAAAAATCTTAGAGTCAAGATAATTTTTCTATCATTCCCATATATACCCTTTATGAACCTCCCCGTTATCATCCATCCCTAGACTACATTACCCCTTTCCAGCCAATTGCAATTTACACAAGCTACCACAGGAGACAGCGTCAGGTATGTGTGGTTTATCTGTTAATCCAACATCCTAGGACTAGAGAGCTTGCAAGGTAGGCGCACTAAATACTAAACGATTGAGTACACGCAAAACTGAGTGATCTGAGGCAGGAAGTAGCAATGGTTTAGGAAGGATGATTTTATTCAGGATAATCTTCACAAATAATGCATTTGTTTTACCAAATATATGCTTTTACAATTTGCTGATGCATATGGCCTGTAAAATTAGATTCCACATTTCAAGAGACTGGAACAACAAAAGCTCAGCGATGTACTAAAGAAGTTAAATTAGAACTGTAAGGTAGAGACGGAACACCGTGAGGATCGTCAATTTCTGATCTGGTGATATAGTTTGGTTTTTTGTAGCTTCCTGTTCATGAGGACTGGAGCAGGAATTGTTGAGCAAAGATCAGGTGAAGAAGCTCCCCCTACAGGCTGGACAGAACCAGAACTGAAGACCTAATCTGGATCAGCCAACACATCAAATAGTATTAGCCAATAGAATGCTGTTTATCTTGTCATGGTAAACAAAGCTGCCAGAAATTGTTTGTAACTTCACGTATCTCAGCTTAAAAAATGAAAAGTCACATTTATAAGGCGAACCTTTGTAAACACAATTTCAAATAAAAAAAGGAGCCAAAAGAGAACCTCATGTGGAGAGGAGCAGCCTCTTGTTGCTGCTCACTGGCCAACAACTGACTATCTGGTTGGGTTGCAGGGCTTTGAACAAAAATTTTTTGTCGGCCGTTGGAAACAGAAGCAGAATAGGACAGAATATATATATATATATATATATATATATATATATATATATATATATTCATAAATCCAAAAATCGATCTTTTTTTTTCCTTTTTTTCCCAATAACTATACGTGAGCTCATGCCCCACGTGGTTACATAAAAAAATGTAAAAACAACATGGCACTAAAATGTAGAATCTAAAACTAGAGTCTGCCTTGTAATTTTAGGTCAAGTCATCTTAAATAAAAAATGATGGATTAATATGAGTGCCTTTAGTAAATTTGTGATGGAAATAAATGTAAAAAAATACATTTTTTATGAGCAATTGGATTAAGTTTCAATTTTTGCTTTGATTCTTCTGAGAATAACATTGGTACCGAACTATAATTGTTATGACAAAAACTGAATCAAAAACCGAAGTGAATCGTGAATTGAACCGAATGGAACCCTTGTGAATCGAATTGAATCGATTTAGAAAATTTGAATCAATTAGCCCTAATATATATATATATATATATATATATATATATATATATATATATATACCTCTATATATATATATATATATATATATATATATATATATATATATATATATAGTAAAATTAGATTCCACATTTCACAAGACTGGAACAACAAAAACTCAGCGATGTTGAAGTTTGCCTTAAATTTGTCTCCACATCCCTTGCATTTAACTTTGTCTGTTCCCGGGTCAAACCAAAGATGTTGTCACAAGAAGTATATAATGTTTAAACATATGCATTTCACCCATTAACAATATTTATTGTTATATATTTATAAGAAAGTGTGGTTGGCTATGGCGGTGAGAGCAAGTGGCGAGGCTAATGCTGCATTGTGCGCAAGTTAGATTCAAGATTCAAAAATTTGTATTTATCCCCGAAGGGTAATTCAAGAATGTTTCTCTCAAGAAGAATTAGAGTAACAATAATCAGGCATATTATTAGGAACTGGGACTACAAGACGAGAAGTTGACCTGAAAGTCAAGAACTCCAGAACGACGCATCAAAAAAAAGAGATCAGAGATCAGAGATCAGACACCATCTGAAAATGTGACATATAAAAAGGATCATACCAATGTGGTGTGTTCCGGAACTCACGGTAGTTTTACACAGCCCATCATTAAGATGGACAAAATCTATTGATATCGTGTCTGAAACTAACATTTTACAATTTAGCTACAATATTTACCTCTTATTGTTGCCTATAAGTTGTGACAGGTAGTCCGTCCTTGCTATATAGTCTGGTCGTCCACCCACTCTCACCATTCAGTCAGTGACTGTCATAAAAAGTGAACCTCACAGGTCATTGTAGGCTACCACTTTCAGATCATTGACTTTGATTGTAGACAGCACAGGACTTTTTAAAGAACAAAATAAAACCTTTACCAGTTACAATTTTTTTCCATTTCTTTTCATGAAGAAAAAAAAGAGATAATGGTTCTGGTTTTGTTGGGGTGTAAGGAACATCCACACTTCTTTACCACATGCCTCAGAGAAACTAATGCTGCAACAGTGACTAGCCAACGTCATGACGAAGATGAAGAAGCTGACCTACACACTCCAGAAGAACTTATAGAGGTACCCTGAGCCTTGTCAGAGTGAAATCAAGGTTTCTGTCAGTCAGTTACTACATTGTCTCTGACCGCTCATCTCAGGTCTTTGGTTTTAACAGCTGGTAAAATAAGCATGAATCCACTCCATGGAGGATAGCGGGATGGAGAAACAATTATATTCTGACATCACATCTGGATACTGTCATGATGACATGCAGTGATGCCATATCTGTCCCTGTTCAACACTGGCCTTAACCCTTAGGAGTCTGACCCAGATCAGTGAATTATGGCTAATTTGCGATAAAATTACAGGTAACTTTGTTTACCGAGATTAAATTGTAAACAGCCTTATATCAGATATAAAGATAAATAGAACTTTATTAATACCTCAGGAGTATCCTTTGAGAAATTGAGACTTATTAAAGGCTAACATATATTGGCTTACTTGACGGCACTCGGTATACTATTGGCTGATCCAGATCAGATCTCCAGCTCTGGTTCCATTCAGCCTGTAGGGGGAGCTTCTTCAGCTGATCCCAGCTGAACAGTTAGCTGAAGATGAAAACCCAACTGAAGCATCAGGTCAGAAATTGCAAAACCTATTTAAAAAAAAACTTAATCTGCCTTAACATCACAGTTTCACTACTGCAGTACATTGAAATTTTCATTCTATTGGATCTCGTAAATTTTGGCTCTAGATATACAGTAAATGTTTTTGTATGTGGCATTTTTTTATCATGCCCATCAAAATTTTGGATTCTTGATTTGAAGCTCATTTGCGTTAAACAAAATCATCGTTTTCGCGATCAAGTAGAATGCTGTTTGGAAACACTGCTCTAAAGGTGGCACTGTTCTTTAAAGAGGGTTCCACTGGGTGAAACCCCCAGCCTGTTGTATCTCTAACATCTGTCTAGCATCAGCAGGTATTTCCTTTGCGTGTCTAAATGCTGGCAGTGACCTGAGGAGCGTGCACGTGAGCGTGCACACTGCCCCGTGCTGCGGCCTTCTCATTGTTTGGCTGGTTTGCGGACTGCCCATGTTTGTGTGTTCAGTGTGCACTTAGCCATGTGCGCGAGCAGGTGACCACTCCCAGTGTTTGCGTGTGAGGCGTGTGAGGAGATTGACCTGCGTTCTGGCTCCGCTCCAGGTTAAATAAAGTTTGAGCGGCAGCCCTGTTCATTCTTCGGTGAACTTCCTCGTTCTTTAAAACAATCTGAATTGTTCCGATCAAAGATTAAAAAGCTCAGGCTGGGAGATAAGAGACTCGCGTTCTGACCTGCTGTTTTTTTAACGTCTGTTGCTGGAAGGAAGAAAAACGAAGTGGCGGAGAACTTTCACTTCTGATACAGGTTTTTGCTGCTCGTCACACCTCCTGTGGACAAGGACAAGGAAAAGACAAGTTAGTTCATCAGTTACCGTCACACAACAAAAACCCTAACGTTATCTGACTTGGAAAAATGTCGAAAACAGTGGCGCCCCCTCAATACAAGTTTCATCTGGCCCACAGCAGCAATTTACCAGATATCTTAACAATCAAAAATAAGTGGTAGTTAAGTACACAGCATATATACTACATATATTATTGTAAGAAAAATGAGTAAAGCATCTGGGGATTTTACAGACTTGGGTATGCAAGGCTTTGGGTTTGATCACAACAGCTGTCCGTTTGCCACTGACCCACATAACTACCAGTGAACTCACCATCCACAGGAAGAGTATGTAGCAGTGTGACTTGGGTAGGCAGTCATGGAGACTTCTGCCCCTGAAACCTGGTAATGGATAAGACGATGAAAATAAATGAATGAATATGGGTATTTTCAATATTGTCTCTTGCTAATATGCTGATGTGCCATTTTTGTCCAGATTTTTAATTTCAGATTGCGATATCAACAGATGTTACATTATGCTTATAACACTGTCATTGTACTGACCGACCACCCCTAGTAAAATGACCAATGAGTGAGTGGGACAGTCAGTATGAGGTTGTTGAATATATGTAAGTAGATTGGCCATATCACAAGTCAAATCGTGCAAAAGTTGCTTGGCACTCGGAGAACTTTACGTCAGGGGTGTGGTATCTAGGGATTTCACTGTACGTCAGTGACTGGTTGATTGAATGGAAAATTCTTGTCTGACTCGATCTAAATCTGGGACTGGGACCAGGTTTTAGTTGTGTAACAGATGCTAGATTGTTAGTATGAACATTAGAAAAATGTCAGGTCCAATCTGTCTGACACCCTCACACTCAGGCAGCTCTTGTTACCATTTGGTTGAAGCTCTGTTACTCTGCAGTTAAAACTGAATATTTTGTCCGTCATTCAGGATTTATTGACATCATGTTCTACTGGAAACATTGCTTCCTTTTTGATGGACCAGATGCTGCGTCTCCTCTAGGCTTCTCTCATTGACCACCTAGCCCCAAAGACCACCAGGTCTTTGTGGGACCAGCCTATTTTTACTGGTATTCCATGTTCTCCCTGTGACTTGAGGATACCTTTGCCTTTGTGGATGTGAGCGATGTTAGTCATGACACAGCTAACCAGTAAATGACGTTGCAGACAGATGTTGGTTGATGAATCACAGCTTTGGGCTCCTTGCTGAGCAAGGACACGTGTCCCACCGAAATCACGCCATCTGTGAAGACAGAAGACATTTGTTCAGTCCTGTTGTGTTCCTATGTTTCACAGCTTTCTCCTGTAGATCAGTGATCAGACATGGACATGGAAACTCAAGTTGACAGTCAATGTAATTTCACCAAAGGGCAAACTCAGCTATAGATGATCAATCCAAAAGTAAAATTAAAACAAATGCTATGTAATATGAGAAAAATAACAACAAAATCCCCAAACAACAGAAAATGAACCAGAAGATGTATGTGGACCAGGGCTTTGACAACTGAAGGATTTATCAAAAGTGTGGAGAGCAGAACTATAAAATATAAAAACAATGCTCAATGCACAATGCAATGAGTGGATATTTGGGAAAATAGATTTACTGTGATGGTCTGGACTTAATTACATTCCAGTAAATTTCAGTTTTCTAATCCACTACCACTCTAATCTAATTAATAATCTTAATTAATAATCTAATGAATCTAATGCACCATCAGTGCAGAATCAACCCAGCAGTTGATCAACACTGGTCTCCATGAATAAGAAAACTGGGTGAGGTGAAAGTGTGTAGTTGCAAAAAGTAGGGTCTCCATTGCAGTACTCAGCTAGAGCCGTGCTTACCCCTGAATTCTTCCATGTACCTTAGTGGAGTTGGTGGCTTGATGGTTAAGGAAGTGGACTAGGTCTGCAAGGTCCCTGGTTCAAATCCTCCTTACTGCCAAGTTATCACTGAGGTCCATTAAGCATGCTACCGTCCCGACTCGCAGCTCTGCTTAACTTTCCTTTTCCTTCCTTCCTTCCTTCATAGGTATACTCTTCTGAGTCTACCTAGGACCACATGTCAGTAAATTCATATTCCAGTTGGACTCCTCTCTGTTGTCTGTTAAAGTCAGCTTTGTACTTGACGATGTTGATGTAGGCTCTTCTTCTGTCCCTTCTCTGGATCTTTCACCCTGAGCAAAAAGACTTTCCAAAGTTTCCAAGTTTCCGTTTGGCGGTTAATAGCAGACATTTGAAGAAGGTAGTGGATGTCAAGAGGAAACATAACAAAGTCAATGATCTGGACAAGGATGAATTATGAGTTACAGACAGATTGAGGAGAGAATCTTGGTGTTAAGATAAACATTGTTCGGAATCAGATAATAAAAAGTAAATGATCTATGTTTTGTATTTTTCTGTCCGGCCCTGGATCAAATGATTCACAGACCCATTTGGTCCCTGTTTTTAGGAACCAAAGCAATAGACAAGTGTTGAACTGACGACAACAAAAGACACTAAAAGTCTGTATGTGAAAAACAGAGACGGTAGGAAAAGAAGACGAAGACAAACCTCATGATTGGGTCTGAAAAGTCTGTACTTTTACTGCCTAATTCCTTTGAAAAAAAAAAGTTAAAAACATCTTAGTGACACATGTGGAACTGAAGGACTGATTCCCACATGACTGTGTTTCAGGGAAAAACAAACGAGTCTTTCAGACGTGGAAGAGGAGAACCAGCTCAGAAGTCCAGGTCAGGATCAGTTTGAAGTTCTTCAGGTTTCAGGAGAGAACTGACTATTTGATCCAAAGCTTCATTTTTGTTGGTTTAGTTTCAGCCTTGGTACCAGGTTCTTTCTGGAACAGACTGATTTCCTGTGATGATGCACTGACTCTCAGAGACAGGCAGTAAAACAGTACTTATCTGAGCTCTGTCTGGTTCTGTCTGCCTTATTTGTGAGCCGTTCATTAAAGGATGACGTTGACATAAATCACAGGCAATGACAAGTGTCTGGGCTCTGAGCCAAGGATTGGAGCTGAAAACACACACATGTGCTCAGATTCTTCGTCTTCACAGACACCGCTGGAATAAAAATAATATGTATTTAGAAAACTGGCATGAAGTGAGTTGAAGTTTGGAACAAGACAGATCAGTCCAGCTGGTTATTGGGTCGCAGCCCACATTGACAGAACCTGAAACGTGAACCTGAGTCAACATGCATGACAGAGCTTTGGCTTTGTGTTTGTTGTTTCAACCTCTCCACCTTTTTCAAGTGTTGTTGAACAACCACACACAAACATTTATATTGTTTCATTTAATCAGACTATCTTAAACAAACATAATTAAATCTGTGAAAATAAAGTCAACAATTGCTTCAGACAAGATATTTAGAATCCCAAATCCCTGGACTGTGGGCCAGTCTGTGGGTCAATTGATGCTGGGAAGTATGCACAACATTGTTTATTTACGTTTTATTTTTAATTATAGATAATTCATAACAATGTTTTATTTTGAAAAACAGATTTCTTCCTTTTGTCACTGACTCGCACTGATCCATGTCAAGATGTTTGTCTGGGTCAAACTATGGCAAGTTTTTTTTAGCTCTGGAAAAATCCTGAAAGATCCAGAGAGGAGACGGAAGAAGAGTCTAATATGTGGTGATCACATCTCTGTTGAGGCAATGAAGCCTTGAAAACTGTTTAACTCCTTGTTGTATTTATCTGCCACACTTTTAAGGTCAGTCCATGAAAAGATATGAATCCAAGCCTACAAAGAAGAAAAATGCTGACCCTGATTTGAAATATGGATTTAAGGACACATTGTTCCCCCTCACCCTGCCAAGCAGCATTATACCCCAGACCAGCAGCTCTCTAATGAGGAGATAAAGCATTAAAAAGCTGCTCCACCTCCTGTTCATCAACAATACAGCATTAAAAGTCGAGTTGAGAGGACACTGCTGATAAAGTAAATCTACAGTGGATTAATTTGTTTTGTTGATAGTCGGATCATTTCATTGTGACATGAAAACCAGGAAATGTTTTACTAATATTTTTACTTTCTTTACTGTACTACCAAATCCTGTATGAGACTTTTATTTTAAAGAGCAGTCTGATAATTTGTGTAAAAAAAAACTTTTACTTTGAAGTTCTTGTATAAAGGGAAGTGGATTAATGGGCTTCCTTCTTCATAGTGATTGTGTTTGGCAAAGCAGCACAGCTTGGTGGTTTAATGTTAAGAGCTGTCAGCGCTGGAAAAATGGGAAATGTGAAGTGCGTAAGCCATTCTCAGGGACGCTACTGGTGAGTTTGTTTATTGGCTGTTTTGGTTTGGCTTTTTGATTTAGAGTTTTAGTAGAGTCTGATGGCATCAACCATGTGTTAGCTTAGCATATGTTGATACACATTGTTTGTTTGATGGCTGCTCAACCATATACATGACAACAACGCATTTGTGTTTTCTTTTCTTTATTGTTTAGGTTTTGAATGAGTCTTAAACTGAATTAAAGCAAGAACTGAAGATTTATGATATGAGTTCATTACTTCATCCTCATGACTTAGGCCTTTTTCAAGTTGGGGCAGACTTCATTCAAAACCCTGGAAACTTGACATTTACTAAAAACGAAAATAAGACTTATCTGGACCAAGGAGGGAAAACTACAATTTAACATACTGGATCGGTTTAACCGCAGGTTGGAAACTCAGAGACAGACTTCTCTGGGTTTTGGGTTCAGAATCTCGGTCTGGTCTGGTCCTCAGTGAGATGGATAAACCAGGTTCAAACTTCCAACCCATGGATTTCATTGACTTTCTCCTTTTCCTAATCCTCGCCAGAAAGACGTGCACACACCGCACACGCACACACCCAGAGGGAGGTAACAGTGAAGCATTGTTTGAGGTTTCCTGAGAGACCGAAGCAGAATTCCTGGCCAGAACTTCCTCATTCTTTTCTCTTGCTCCATATTCTACCATAGGAACAACCAGAGAATTCAGTAAAAGTTCTGTTTCCAGAGAAGTTTTAGACTGAGACGTTCTTCCTCAGTCTGCACACATGTAAACAGCTTTCAGTAACAAAACAAACACGTCAGAACCCACAGTAAAGGGCACAGGGGTGATGAAGAACACATGGACAAGTCCTCTGAGGGACAGACACAGGCCCCGCCCACTGGCAGGCATAGTTCCCACCCCTAGTTTTACAGACATAGGCCCCACCCACCCGCAGGATATTCATTTGGTGACTCTTGAATTATAATTGTTGATGCGTCCATTTTATTTTTCAGATGTTCTTGTCTTAAAGTTGTTAGTCATTGCCATTGTGCATTAGCCTTTACTGCTGCCAACATCATGATTGTTGTATTGGTGGTTGCTTATTTTATACTTTACCTTTGTTGGGAATGACATTATTGTTGTTGTCGACGTGGTTGTTTTCCCTGCTGTCGAAGACATTACATTTTTTTTTTTTTTTTTTTTTGCTAATATTATGGATGATTCCATTGTAGTTGCTGACATTATTGTTGTTGGCCTCATTGTTGTTGCTAATATTATGATTGTTGCCATAATTTATGCTGACATTATCGTTTTTGCCTTTGTTTTTGTAGATTTGGTCATGACATGGTTGTTGGCATTGTTGCCACAGACACGAAAAAGTTGTTGTCATTGCTATAGTTGTAGAAATGTGTGGAGTGTGAAAAAGACACAGTGTTTCTGTTTATCAGAACTTTATTTTATTTTTACACATGTTAAAAAAAAAACATTTTTTGTAGAAAGTACAG
>JAFBJS010055175.1:0-122895 GCA_016785265.1 Paraplagusia blochii | reverse complement strand
GGTTTGTTTTCCTTGCTGTGGATGACATTATGGTTGTTTTTTTTTTTTTGTTTTTTTTGCTAATATTATGGATGATTCCATTGTAGTTGCTGACATTGTTGTTGTTTCTAACATCAGGGTTGTTTCAGATTATGTTTTGGTTGTTTGGCCAACCATGAGGCAAACAATGTTGTTTGGCCTCATTGTTGTTGCTAATATTATGAATGTTGCCATAATTTATGCTGACATTATCGTTTTTGCCTTTGTTTTTGTAGATTTGGTCATGACATGGTTGCTGGCATTGTTGCCACAGACACATAGTTGTCTGTGGCATAGTTGTAGAAATGTGTGGAGTGTGAAAAAGACAGTGTTTCTGTTTATCAGAACTTTATTTTATTTTTACACATGTTAAAAAAAAAACATTTTTTGTAGAAAGTACAGAGCAGAACGGTACCAGAAATTCCCCTTTCATTTCCAGGAACTGATCAGAATGTAATATTACCAGGGTTAAAAACCTCCTCCCTCTGGAGGGTATGACCTGCAGACCTATGTCTTCCTTTCACACATGCTCGAGTGGCCTCGGTGTTTCAGGAGTGAACTCCCTTTCCTCCTGCGGCCTCAGGTCAAACAAACTTCTCCTGGTTCCCACTGATGTGATGGAGCAGAGTGCTGAGGCTGTTGGTGGACACTGATGTTGTTTCTGTGTAAAGGAGAAGATGCCTTTTTTTGCACATCAATTTTAAAAAAACAACTCCCCCTGTCCCTCTAGTTTACTCCACTGTCAGTCTGTTCAGCACCAGTGAATATGACATTAAAGGAACATCGACAGCTCCATCCATCTTTCTTATCAGGCCTGTGTGAAAACATGAGCCATACACAAATTTACCAGTTTAAGCAGCTTTTTTTTCCTAAAACCTTTTAAGCACTTTAGCCGTTGACATAATTTACTTTTGAGATAAATATTGCTCCCAACCACAGACCAGTTAAATGTCTGAATTTTTTTTCACAGATTGGTCTTTAAGGTGTGAAGGATAAATCCAAATGATTTGACTGTCATCAAAACGGCTCTTTACTAAATCAAATAATCCACGTTACTCTCCTCTGAATCAACTTGCATCCTGATAACATCTTCTTGTCTTTTTCTGCAGTGCTCTTGGTCTCCATGTGGTGGAGCAATTTTGAAAGGCGGCATCTCCACATTAGAGAGGCCTTCACCACATATTATATGCTACAGGCTTAGTGCGTGTCAATGAATCTCTAACAGTAGGACTTCCGTCTTTTGTCTGGCAAACTCAGCTTCAGTTTACCTGTCCTAATGCTGCTGTTTGCTGTCTGTGGGTTAATCAGTGTGACATTAGTCGCTGGTGTCACCTGGTGTCCTTGGTGCCCCTTGAGGAACAGTAGTGTAAAACTGTTCCTCAAAGGGCCACAGGGGCTGCAGACTTTGGTTTCAACCTGTTCAATGCACACCGTCTGACCAATCAAATGGAGACTCAGATCAGTTGGTTAATAGAGCCAAGTCAGGTGCGTTTTTTTTCTGCTGTTTGACACCCCTACCCTCAGCATATATATGTCCTTGTGTGTGTTTGGTGAAATTTATTCAAACCCTTTTGGATCAGTGTGTTTAGAATAGTTCATCACTCAACGCTTAATTCGTTAAGAATGTGGGGGTCATCTGCTGGTGTATTGGTTGTACTGCAGCCATAGGAAAGGTTGACGACCCAAGTAAGTGTACATGAGTTTAGCCCAGTTGTGCTGTATTTGCACTTTTGCTGTAATTATTATTAATGCCATTGTAATGTAATAATGTATAATGTTGTTATAATGTCCTTCTGTATGTTGGCTTATCAAGATATAAATTTACCCATCTTGGGGATAAAGTATATTTTGCCTTTCAACTATAACTGATGCGAACTTCATATTTTGCTTTTCCTACTTATAAATCAATTGTTAAAATGTGAGGATGGGAATTTGCTGTTTGGGGCAGCATAAAATAAATAACAACCAAATAAACCATTGCCACAATGACTAGTTAAGATTAGTAGGAATAGATTATATTGCCCTAGCGGGATTCGATCATAACTGGAAGGAAGTGACATGGACATGTATTTGTTTGTGTATGTCTATTTCTCCATGTGTTTTTATGAATACGTAGGGAATATGTCACCGTAGCAGCACTATTGCCTCCTTGGCTTGCTAATGGCTTCTTTGCCTCATTAATGACGTATTATTATTATCCACAAGATACAGGCAACAAAGGAAACACCAGTAGCAGACTATATACTGTATGATGTGTTTGTTTATTCTTTTTTACTGTATAAATAACAGAGGAAAATAGTTTGTAAAAATAAAAAAAAACATTGTTGGGGACCACTTCAAAATGCTTCTAGACCTCAGACCTTTTTCCTGTTTCGTTCCATCACAGAGCAATATGAACGCTAATCAAATCAATCCAATAAGTATTGACCAGAGAGACAACACAACACGTGGTCCATTTGTTTTAATCACAAGTAAAAACCCGCCAGTGTTCCCTGAATAGGTTGGAACCAAACATGCAGCCACAGTGGCAAACAGTTTGAAACGCCTTACGTCTGTTTGGTGTTAAGCCCAATCTAATTTCTGCTCTGTCCTGCCCCTGAGATCTTTGTTCTTTGTACCTTTGGCGATCATGATTCTTCTGAAAGGGAGCCTCCCATTGTTGCATTTGGGTCCTAATATGTCCTCGTCTCTGGAAGCCACTTGAACGTAACATTTTCTTAAAGGCTTCTTTAAGACATGGGCTCTGTTTTTTTCCCCTAATTTTACTAGCTTGGTTATTTCTGTTGAGCAGTAATGTATATCGTGTTCTTGGCCAAAGCAGATACATGGAGGAAAGAATGTGTTATTTTATCAAAAAAATTACATTGTTCAGAATTGGATTCAGAATTTCTATCTTGGACAATACCACTCACCCTCTGCGCTCTGTCGTCATTGAGAGAGGAGTCTGTTCAGCTCCTCCTCTCCAAGAGCAGGACTAACAAGTGGGGGAGCTGGGGGGATCATGAGCAATAACCCTATCTATCTATCTATCTGTCCATCTATTTAATAAAGAAAATAGAAAAGAAAGTTATATCCTAATGATCCCATTAGGGATTGGAGAAATGATTGTGTTAACTGTGGCATTTGTTTTAACTGCTGTTAACTGTCTGCCCTTGACAAGAGCCAGGCTTGTGGATCCTCTTGGAATTGAACTCAGGACTCACCGCAGGCGTTAACTGTTACTCTATGAAACTGAAAATGGAAATAATTTAATTTGTTAATTCTTTCTTGTGTATGGCCTGGTTTTGGTCAGCACATGAGCAGGTACTGGTTGGGGACCAGGGTTTGGGGACTTTTGATGTTGGGATTTCAGTACAGCGGCTTCTTGCTTTGAGCAGAATAACCAGTTGTTGTTGCAAGTGTGTTCATGTTTGAAACGATCACTTTTCTTTTAATTAAGGCATGACTTTTGCTCTAACGTGTCGCAGAGACTTGGATTAAACTCAATGTTTCATATCAGTGTGTGTTAAAACTTTCCTTCAGTTTCTCCTGTTTTCACTAAACATGTCCCAGCGCTGGTCTTCACTTTTGGATCTTGGTTTGTCCAACAGAGCCAAAATCTGCTCTGTCTCAGTCCAAGATTTTTTTTCCCTCTGAACGTTTGCTTTTCTGTTCTGTTCTAACCTAAAATTTTTCTTCTTGCTCTCTTCTCTCATTAAACTCACATTGGTGATTTCAGATGGGAACATGAAGACACGCCTCTTAGCTCTGTCATGTCCTGACCTTGGTCTTCTGTTGGTTTTAGTACACTTTAAAAAATCCTGGATAACGCTGAGGAAATTGTGAACAATTCTTGTGGACCAATTTTGGACAAGGGTTCCTGTAGAGACCGATGGCTCTGGGAGCAGAAGCTGGAACTGTTCCACAGTTTTCAAATGCAGGAACACTGAGGAGAAGACTGACAGAAGAGCGCGGTCCTGCCAAAATCCTCCTCAAACTCTGGCTATGGCTCCATTCCTGCTATTTGTAGACCAATCAGTTCCAAGCCCGAATAAATGAATAAGCAGAAAACACAAGACCAGGATCAGCCCTGGGTTATAACAGAAAACAGTTGTGACAGGGACCAGATTAATGACTTGGACACAGCCAAATCTGGATAAAATCTATTCTGAATTAGGTCAAAGAACTCTGACCTGTGGCCCAGGTTCATTTATTCCAATGCACTGCAGTGGTCTCACAGGACACATTCCTACTATTTGAGGGAGTAACTTTAAAACGTGTCCCCCGAGAGAGGTATTTTGTGCTGACATCGATTCAGTTTGTAGAGCTTTTTTCTGCGGCAGCCAGCACATGCTAAAGACATCTGCAACACACACACACACACACATACCTTACCAAGGGGCGAATCAGTCCTGTCTCCATCACATGATGTGAGTCCTGTCACATATGGGATGATGAAGAGTTTTCTGAGATTTTCTTGGACCTTGGTCCAAGATCATCCAGTTCAGTCAGATGTTGTGTTGTGAATCCAGCCCGTAAACGTCCATAAATGTCATAATGTCTAAGTTTGCTAGCTGAAGATGAAGGACTGTTTGGACATGAATGTTTTCAGGTTCAAGGTTGAGCGGTTCCCTTAGGAAACTGGACATGTTTTTTTTTTTTTTTTTTCCTTAAACCCTTTCACCACCCAAGATCTTCAGTTTTCTTTGTGCCGAGTAGAGATGTTTTTTTACTGTGAGTGAGACAAAGGTGCTTTAGGTCAATGGGTTTTTGTTGTCCTCATCAGGTTTGTTTTGGTGAGATGTCTCTTTGATGTTTGAAATCAGCTACTGAGCTGCTGAATTTTTTTTTTGTGTATTGATTCTGAAAGGGCTTTGTTTGTGGGTTTCTCTTCTGGCCAAGATGTGAACACTGTGGTCCTCACATTTGGCCCAGGGAAGACAGGCATCCCCACGTCCACCCAACAGGAGGGGCCTGAAGCACATTTTTTCCTTTTCTCACTCACAGTATTGTACCCCAGTACTCTAGGGAAACCTTATGTAGGTTTTTAGTCACTTTGGCCCAGAGTCAATGTCTCTGTCATTGGCCTAGAACTCCAGGGTCCTGGGAAAGATCCAATCCTGGTTAGGTGCGTTGGCTCCCTCCTGTGGACTCCCTACCTTGAGGAAGGTTCATGAGGGATGTAGTGTGATTTGGGTAGTGGTCATGGAGACTGCTGCCCCTGGGACCTGTTAATGGATGTGGACGCAGATGGATCGATGTTATGTCTGTAAAATTGTTATTGTTTTTTTCTTTCAATAATGAAAATCCAATAACACAATGCCTGTATTTTGCAACATTTTATGGAATCGCACATAGAGTCCTGAGAGGTTTACTTCAGCTTTCGGGTCAAACTGGTGAAGATATTGGTATTGGTATTTGAAATTAATTGAAACTGTTTTGACAACATTGGCCAAAGTTAACATCCAGTTGCAGCCCAGAGGGTTACTTATCTGTGCAGGTCATGATCAGTTCTAGTGAGCCACTCAATTTCATCCACATCTTACAATGTCTAAAAATAAATGTATGTTTTCTTTGTATGAATAGAAAGCATCCATCTTCCCACCGGTCTGAATGGGGAACCTTTGTGTGTTTTCTTCCTTGTGTGCCACGCTCCACGAGCTCTGATAATGAGTCTGGAGGAAAGTCATTATGATTAGAATTCCACTCCTCCACTCCGCTGCTCCACTCTACTGCTCCGTGAAGTTTTTTCCTCTTTGGCAAAAAAAACAAAAAGTTTAATTAAAAATGAGCATCTTCCTCTTTTTAATTAAACTTTTTGTGTAATTTTTGGTCTTCGGTCAAATCTTTTTATCAGTCCAGTTCATCTTTAAGGACCACTTGTTGAAAGATGTGGTGAAATGTAACTACTGATAGATTGATTGCGTTTCTGCTGTTGATAATTATTGACTGAAGTTGTCATTGCGTAAAAATAATTATCAGGTTAAAAAAATCCAGCAATTCAGCAAAGGCAAATTATTTTCAAGCTCTCATGGGCCACAAATGTAATGTAGATATGCTGTTTCCATTATAAATCAGATTTAATCATTACCTTACCCTACCAGGACATTCAGTCAAAGGAATGGTTTACAAATCTGTAAATATTTAGTTGTCTGTTGCGGGTCAATCATTCCAGAAAACATCAACAGCAATAATTTGTACCAGATCCTGCTGTGACTGTCCTCGTTCTCTCCTGGTTCTTGACCGTCCCGTACAGCTCAGCACCGCTGTTCTTTTATTTTGAAGACTTTTCCCCTTTTCAGCCCCTCTAATCATCTCTGTGTTGTTGCTCTTGTTGTAGGTCCGTAGTCAGGGCGTGACCGAAGAACTCAAGTGTCTGAGTTTACTCAACGCTCTGGACAAAGACCAGGACATCCCAGAGCAGCTGGCTCAGCTCTTTGGAGAGCCTTGCATCAAACTGGCTGAAGGCATTAAGGCATACATCTCCAAGGTAGCAGCTCCACCAGACGACATCATCACACTAACACTGACACTATCAGGGAAACCATAAACATCCAGGGGGTGGAAGTTAAACTCACCTCAGTGCCTGACTGTTCATGTCTTATCTCACTGTTATCTCATACATTAGTGATCCCCAAATACTGGGCCATGGACCAGAACCAGTACAAGATCAGTTGCAACTGTCTGTAAAGAAGGCATTACATAGAATATTTTAATTTTATTCCATATATGATTCTAAAAGATTAAGATTAGATTTAATTTTGAAAAATTACCAGATTCTTTTAACACACTTGCTCCATATCCAGATCGACTCTGATGTCTCACGTCAGATGTCTCACGTACATCCACTACCTTCTTCTCTTTCTAATATGTTACTGCTAAACTGAAACCTTGAAGCTAGCAAAATGAAGAGGAAAAACGAGGTCTTTCTTAGTGCAGGTTCAAAGATCCAGAGAGGAGCCATACAGTATAAAGTGACTGTGATCTCTATTGAAACACTGAAGCCTTCAACACTGCTTCACCACTTGTTGTGTTCATGGGCCACACCTTTAAGGCCAGTCCATAAAAGACTGTCAAATATGAGACAGAAAAGGAAAGATGACTTTAATTTACTATGTATAATACATGGATCCAATTCTATATGGATTCATTGAATCACCATAGGAGACTCCAATACTGCCCCTTGTGGTCAATTTGTGTCCCTGTGGTAAATGTGAAAAATAAGTATTATGAACAGATGGCAGCAGATAAACAACTGTTGAGTCTCGGTGGAAGAAAATCACAGATTTTTCCTATGAAGTTTAATATGGAAGGAGAAGGACCCAGTTCTGTTACTCTAGGTGTTACTGTTAGTGACACTGTTGGCTTATTGACTTGACTTTTTTTCAAAAAAAAACTCAATGTCTGTTCGTAATCATGCTTTTATGGTTACTGTGAGTCAGTGTATCTCAATTATTTTCTGTCGTGTCTCCCCTAGAGCAGTTTTCCCCAACATTTTCTGTGCCATGTACTGGTTAAATGACGCGTACTATTTTCACGGACCGGTCGTTAAGTTGTGGCAAATAAATACCCTTAATAAAAATTTAATTTCCGGTGTTCTGAAATATTTTCCTTAACTGTGCATGAGCTCAACAAAGACATCTGAACTGCCCACAGCCTACTCAGCGACTAGACCTCATTTCGAGTGTATTGTTGTTTTCACTGAGAAAATATTTCCTAATCAAATATAGTTGCATTATTGATGATGGGATCCTAGCCATTCTATTGTTCAGTTCTTTTGTTGATATGGGTATGGATCAAGTGTAAGTAATAGCCAGATGCGACCAAAAGGAAACATTATTTCTCTGTGGCCTGGCACCAATTCACCCACGGACTGGTTCTGGTCCTCGGCCCAGTGGTAGGGGACCACTGCCCCAGAGGACAGACTTCAGGATGCCATATTCCAGTGGAACCCCCTTACTCAACTTGGGCCCCCGGGCACTATACTGTGCAGCCCTAAAGGGGGCTGCCGCACTAATTGAGAAGTAAGGCTGTAAGGGTTGTTGTTAGCATTAGTGTCGATGAGTTCATGTTAGTGTAGCATAACTTTTTTGACAGTGATACTTTTGAAGTACTGCTGTTCTTGCTCTTCAGTATACCGTTACTTTTTCGTGGCATCTTATTGATCTTACTGAAACTTGTGAATCATTTCCACGTCCACTTTCTGGTAACTGAAACTATGGCATAGCACAAAGTTCTACACCCAAATACGTGACTGTCCTATTGAACCAGTCGGATCACAACCATCTGGACTTGGTTTGTTTTATTAAAAAAAAGTGTTGATTCACGTCCTGTTCTTCATTAAAGTCTGAGTCACTGTCAGCTATCGGAACAAACATCTCTGTGACTCAAAGTCGGAGCCCCAGAACCCCAGTGTTAATTACACTGACCACCATCAGAATCCTCATGGTCAGTGACTCACCGTCACCAACAGTCTGACCAATGATTGAAACGATAGTTGGACTGGTTCTCTTTGTTGCACATTCCACCACATTCCACCACGTGTTACACTTTCCTGTAACACGTGGGTTCAACCACGGCCCAGGCCCCAACTTTTAAATTGTCCCTACTCTTCTTTATCGACTCGTGCTTGGTCTCATCTCCTCATAAGGAGACGTCTGATAACATAGAGGGCCCTCACCTGGTCAGGCAACAGAAGCACTTGAGTGGACCCCCTGGATAACAGCTCAATGAGGGAGTTATGAGTAAGAAACTGTTGCATTTGAACTATTCTCTTGATGGTGATATCTTATTTTGTAGATAACGTCCAAACACTTAATTTCTAATTTGGACATCAATCGATTCTGATATCTGCAGCCATTTGACCCTGAAACTGAGGTTCTCGGGACCCTAGGTAACCTAAAGCAAATTTTATCAAAACCAGGAATTTTGTTAATGGATTTTCATACTATTAGTGGGCATATAAGATAGATAAACATTTGAGAAATTATTATTTTTAATGAGCTGTTGTTATCTAGATATCTAGTGTATCTAGATAACACATAATTGACTCAGCAGTGCTGCTGTAGAACAGGATAAATTGGTACCCAGGGGGCGCAACTCTTTCCTCAACTTTTACCTCCTTATCGTCCTGTTTGCCTCTCTCTATTTTCTTAGTTTCTATTGTTTCTGGGCTAAGGCGGTCACAAAGGTTTACCTCTTTCATCCTTAAACTCGAAATTTATCAAGTGGGTTGGTGTGAAGACCTTCTTGGGCCAGTTTTGGCCAGCGGTCCATGGGATTTAGAGAGACTGAATACCAGATCCACGATCAGGATCAGAGCTACACCACTTAAGTAATACATTTTAAAAATAATCAAAACAAGACATTTATATATGAATAACTGTTTACGTCTCCGATCAGGTCAGAAATGTTAGTGTTACTTGTTGTATCACATATGTTACATGTAACAAGCTGCTCAGTGACCTCTGATCCCTCTGTGAGATTGACCTTCAGTTCACATCGCAGTGAATTAAAGCGTGTGTTTCAGTTAATGGCTGATGATGTCACAGCCAGGACCAGGGTTCTGATCCACAACAGCTGTTTGGACCCAGGGTGTGGACTCGCATGCAGCTGTTTTCTGGGGGAAGGAATTCAGTTCAATGTGATGTACACTGTCATCAAGTGCTGAATAAATCACCAGGGAACATTAGTGTCAGCGTTTTTATCAGGGAAACGATCTGCAGCTTTTATCTGTGCTCTTTAAACACGACAGCCTCATAAAAATGGACTTTTACTTGGAAAAGACCGACCCACAAACACATAGACACTTCCTGGAACTGGTCTCACTCTCTTGACCCAGATGCAACTGGACTATAGTCCTACCTGGTATCATTAAAAACAGAGAGAACTGGTGAAAAATAGACCAGACTTCTATCCGGTTCTTGCTCTGATGAACTAAAGATTAATATTAAATTTTAAAGTCCTTTTTTGTCATTGTGACGTTGTGATTCACACCAAAACACACAACAAAATTTGGCCTCCACATTTAACCCATCATCAAAGTGAGCAGCTTTTGAGCGCCTGGGGAGCAGTGTGTGGGGACAATACCATGCTCAGTGCACCTCGGCAGTAACTTGGCGGAACCGAACCGGGGACCTTGCGGACCTAAGTCCGCTTCTTTAACCACTAGGCTACCACTGCACAACTGAGACCTAGACTACTGTGGAGTCCAAGTCCTGCTCCAGGTCTGCACTAAAAAGTTTTACAGCTCTGAATCAAGAGAGCTTGTTTAACTCCTTAAGAACTGTTTATGATCCAGAGTTATGATTTGTAAAACTAAGAACTGAGTCCAAATCACGGTAGAGTCAAAAACAAGACTTCGTGGGACCCAAGGGTTCTGCTGTCCAGTCGAGCAGAGCAGATTCCAGTGATGAAACATTTTTCCTGGTATTCCGAGGTTCCTTTAACACATGTCTTCTCTGTCCCTTCTCATCTTGATGTTCCTGTTTTTTAACTCATTGGATTTCCTTTCTGTAGGCTTACAGCATCTGGATGAGTTAACCACAGACTTTTGTCTTTGTTTTTACTTGTTACCTCATATGTTCTTCTATAATGTTATAATTAGAGATGTATGTTATTATCATAATTATGCTATTGTTTTTTTTCCCCACTGATAATGAAAATCTGATAACACAATACCTGATTTGCCAAATTTGCAAACAGCTGCATATATTGGTATTGCTTGATATTGGAGAATTGGTGTTTGCTCGCTGCACTGTGGCTTCAGGCTGGATTCATATTAAACAAAAATAACTTTTACTGATTTTAAAATAAATCAAATGTTTCACCTTTAATCCATGACACTTCATGAACCATAAAACCTGATGCTGTTGCCAGCATTAGGAAGACTGATGGAGGGACTGGTGACCCAAGCTGAAGGTCATTGAAGTTCTGCCCTCAGCCATGTCCATATGTTGACACTTGGACTAGCAGATGAACCAAAGGGACATACATGATGAGGATTAACAATCAGGTAGATGCTGGAACTCAGGAGACCTTTAGATCAGGACTCAAGAGCTGAAGGAGACAGAGAAAGTTTATGGGTAGAGGAGGACAGGAGAGCACTGGGACAGGAGTTGCTCTCTGCTGGGTCTTCAAGAGTTTCCTGAAGACAGAGAGGGACTCCCCTGTTCTAGTTGTTCTCGGGATATCAGTCCACCAGATAGGGGGTAAAAAAAAAAAAACCTTGAAAAGAGCTTTAATTGCCATGTGCTGATGTTGAAACAACCAGGAGATGTTTCCCCTGATGATCAGAGAGATGGAGAGGCAGCATAAGACTTCATCAGAATATTCCAGTGTAGAAGTCCTGGACACTTTTGGCCTGGTTCTACTTGGTCTTGGACTCTCAGGTTGAGGGCTTTCAGGAACTAAAGCCCCACCAATATTAAACCTTTTAGAACCCTTAACTAAGGAGAACGGTTGGAAGGTTCTAATTCGTTTGCCCTCCACTGGCTCTCTCTCTGTCTCTCTTCCTCTCTCTTTCTCATTCATTCGGAGCCTGTCCAGGCGTGTCGGGGTCGAGCAGCGGATTAAAGGATCGAGTTTCAGCAGCTCCTGTTCTTCTGCAGTGGAGGCTGAAGCTTCATGTAGAGACACGAACACACAAACTCTACTCATTCCTTCTTGATGCTCCTTTCCCACAATCCTAGACTCTCACTCAGCACCTTCTCCTGCTCCATGTTGCCGTCTCGACCCTGAGCAGGCTCTGGCCCTGGGGTTATCTTTAGTCTTGTTTCCGTTTCCATTGAAACCTGAGGAGGAAATCAAGAAGACCTCGTCATCCGAGTCCAAACTCAGAAAACTTGCATTATTTCTCTCGGTCCAGATGCAAAAGTAAGATGTCGGCCGGGACAGAATATGTTCAGCAGCAACTGGCTGCAATAGAAACACAAGGACTGGTAGCTGACGGCGGGGCAATTTGAAATAAACAGATGAAATCTGTAGAAATTCCTGGGCTTTGGCTGGGCGCAGCGTCCATGACACTGGCTCACATGCAGATCGCAGAGTCTGGAGGTAATTTTCTCTTCGCTCCAGTGTGTGTGCTTGTGCGTGGGGTAATTTTCTGCTCTCAGGACTTGAGGAACGTGAGACCAAGAAAAGGCACGCCAAGGCCATGTGTGAGAGCAGCGGAACTGATGCCAGGGTTTACAAATATATATCAGAAATTGAAAAATACATACACTCTAGTTTGTGTCCCTGCTGGTTTCGCACACAACCAACCCCACAGCCATCAAATCCAATTTGTAGCTGGAGCTAAGTGTTGGGTGCAGCAGAAGTGGGCAGTCTGCCAAGATCAACACCGGCGTCGCGGCTGCACGACCTTTGAAAACACAGGGGAAATTCATCATCTTCAGGATTTGTGACATTTTGAAGCCAAGAGAAATTAATCACAGAGATTTACTTCAACAGGGGAGCGCTGCCTTGCTTTAGGGCACTTCAGGCTCACAACATCCAGGAAAGGATGATTAAGAATTGCAGTTATAGTGAAGGTAGAGAGAAAATAATAAAGGAAACTTTCACCTCCATAGTACCCACCTCCACCTGGGTACTTAGAGAAAATCAGTGCTTTTAATCCAGTGAAAGACGGGAGTTGTTGTCCCACGACTGTCTGCAGGGTTCAGCTTTCTGTTTCAGAGAAAAATCAGAAACAGAAAATATAAAAACAGAAAATATAAGTAAGATGGTAAACATTGGTCTAAGGTAAAATCACAGATTTTTCATGGACTTTGGTCAGTGCGCTACTGTAAAATCACTGATTTCCTTTAAGGACTTTGGTCTGAGGTAAAATAATTGATTTTTATATAGACATTAATCAGTGATTTTTGTCCTGTAGCTAAAATCACAAATTTTCTATATGGACTTTGGTTTTGTAGAACAACTAATTTCTAAACATCACTTTCTTGCTGTTAACTTGTCTGTCCAAATCCATGGTTTGTGTTCTGTTTAATTGTGGGTCGGACTGTCAGTGTGTGTGTTTCTTGCCGTCTCTGACTGGTCAGTGTTGTAAGTTATGTGTCAGTAACTCAGACAAACACGTGGAAAAAAAAAAACGCAGCTGCCAGTGTGAGCTAATGTAGAGATTAAACAACAAGAGCAAAGATGTTCCTGAAGAGAGTTGATTCAGTGAGTGCTCAGGAGAAAAACAAGGGAAAGCTCGTCTGTCCGTGTGTGTGTCTGTTTGGTTTGTGTGTGTGTGTGTGTGTGTGTGTCTGTGCGTATACAGTACAGTACAGACATATTATTTACATCTGGGTCAGATTCGAGCGGAGGCCTCCTGCTGGGAGCGAGGGATAAAGCAGGGAGCAAATGAAAAGGCAGAAGGAAAAACATCTGATGGTTGAGGCTAAGATGACAAGGAAGGAGACGGGAATGTTCGGCTTCACTCTTCTTCATTCCACAACGTTTGCATGATTTAGGTGAAAGTGAATGTGAACAGCCGTGCGATGTAGACACCGTTATCCCACAATGCAATGCACCAAGTAATAAAGAGCCGACAGCTGCAGAACTGACAGTGACAGAAACATCCTTCAGATCAGGCATGGGCAAACTAGGGCCCGGGGGCAACATGCGGCTCATTCAGCTTTGTCTGATCCCCTGAACTTGTCTGAGTAATAAAACTAGTTCATATTGGGATTATATTTTTGCCTTTTCTCTGCAATGTAGATTTATTAGGCTTAATGCATGGTTTTACAAGTCATTTATCTTTTCATCGTCATCAAATTTTCACTCATTGTCAGAATGATTGTAAACCTATTACACATACAGTATATGCGCATATATGCATTTGTATTTTATTTTATTTTGTTTTTTTTTTTTGTTCTTTCTACAGGTGACAGAAAACATTATTTCCAAACAGACCTTCATTGGTAAGACAGCACAAACACTGCATGTATGACACGGTTACGAACACATTTCCTGTCTGCTGGTTCCTCACTTCCTGTCTCCTTCGTTCTCTCAGAGGCCAGAACTATGCCTCGGCAGTTTAACACCTCGGGGTCAAAGTTCATGAGCTCAGTGGTCCAGAGGCCTTCAGCCCACCTGACCCTACGAGATTCCGCCTCCCAGGGTAAGGCAGACCAAGATTGCATTTAAAGTCGTTGGGGTTAAGACTGTGGTATTGATCAACGTTTGAACAAAGCTCAGAGATCAAAACTTGGGTTCAGGACTAGGTTAAGTTCAGTTGAGCCTCAGGTCAGCTCATCAATCTGTCTTTATCTTGTCACAGGCTGGACACACATTCAGCAGAAAGCTGCATTTGTTCTCCATTCAAAACATAAATCTGAACAGATTGAAGAGCAGCTGGTTATTGGTTAAAGGCAGTGCATGTATCCTAGATGAAGTAGTGCTGAGCTGAGAGCTACTAAAACACTGAAAAACACTAAAATCTACATCAGACTACATCATCACTTGATGTAAGACATAGCTTGCGTTGTCAGTTTGATCTAAAATCACTGATTTTCTACATGGATTTGGGGTCTGTAAGCAAAGATCCCTGATTTTTTTTTTTTCAATAAACTTCAGTACAGGAGCTAAAGTCACTGATTTTCCCTATCGACTTTGATGCATGGGCTAAAAATAAATTATTTTGACTCTTTTGACTTTGGTGTGGATATTAAATCACCAATTTTCTCTATGATAGTTAAATAAAACTTTATTAATCCCTCAGGAGTATCCTTCAGGAAATGACAGAGTACATTGGTCTGAGCTCAAATCACAGATTTTCTCTGTGGACTTCTCTCTGAGCTTAATCAGAGTTTTTTTCCCATGGACACTGGTGTGGAAAAGTGACTGATCATAAACATTTTACTGTAACAACATCAAGTAATATAATCTCAGACAAATCTTTAAAGTAATGGCTGAAATATACTTTATTGGGAGCTTGTTGCTAATTGCTGCTTGTATAAAACCCAAACCCTTGGAGAAAAGTCATGAGTCTAACTTCGACAAAACCTCCCTTCTGTTGTAATACAATCATGTGGGCTGAAGTGAAACACTGACTGATTTAGACCAGAATAACTTGGACTGGGCTAAGGGGAAGCAGCCCACCGGCGCCACCATCACTGAGCTTGTATTTTTGGAACATGGCCCAGCAACATTAAATACAGCAAGAACAGAAAACATCTCCAGGCTATATTTCTGACTGTATTTCTGCTGATTGCTAAAATAAGACATAAATACATTCAGTACACGTAGAGCTTGGAGGACATCACACAGCAGAGTGTTGGTTGGGTGAGACTGGTCAAAGTCTCTATATATGAAGTTTTAGGTTCTGTCTCCTAAAAATGTAATATTAATAATTTGACCATTCTTCAGTACACTCTTGGGGAATGGTTGAGTTAAAGCACTGCTGTGCTGTAACAGGTTGCCCCACAGAGGCGCCAACTATATGGTCCCCCTGGGAATCGAACCCGAACCTCTCTACTCCCTGCTTGTAAGGCAGTCGCGCAAACTGATATAGTATGGAACCAACAGTTCAACTCTCTTCAGGGCAAATCCAAACTTGAGCGAATAAACTAAACTGTCCCACTCATTTTTACACATTTATACTGTCTTTAAACCAGCTGCAGGACTAAGGAACTGAGCCTCTAAGCTTTTACTCAACTGTGACATTGTATCTAGGTAGCGTTGACATTAACTTTTGATAACAGATTTTGCCGATATTGTCAAACACTTAATTACCCATATCATCAAATATTGATACCTGTATCTGTTTGTCCCCAAAACTGATGTTTTTATCATTACTAGAAAAAAGAACCAATAATGATCTATTCCCTGTATTACATAATTGTGCCAATATCAAGTCAATAGAAACAGTCGATGGTCAACTCTCCTGAGTTAATGTATTTCAGCTGTTTCCTCAATTTTGTCAATACGCACAAAAAAAAAGTTGGATTAAAGTGAAGAAGTTTCTCCAAAGTTGGTCAAATAATGTTGTTTTTACTTTAAATCAGGCAACGGCAAATATTTTGCACTACAATAGATCCTAAAATTTGGAGAAGTTTGGCTGGCTAGATTAAAATTCATTCAAAAATTAAAATGGACCACATTCAGTCCACGGGCCATAGTTTTCACAGGCCTGTTTTAGATCTTTCTTTGTCTTGGACAAGTTTTCATTTTTTTACCTTTACCTCTAATAGTTTTGGAAATGTAAAAAATAAATGATATAAGTGTAAATGTTTCTGCTTCTGCTGTTGCTGCCTCACAGTGGTTCTTATCTGAGAGGCTCTTCAGGACTTCATGGAGCCTCGACAGCAGATTAATTTCGGAGTGAACAAAGCTGACGTTTGTTTAAACATGTTGACTCTGATAACACAGCAAAAACTTGTCGTTTTTTTTTTTTTTTTTTTTTTCTTTCTTCTTGGTCCAATCATTTGTCAAACCTTCTGTAAACAAGTCCTCCTTCTCTTTCCTCCACCTCAGGTTTCCCTCCCTACCCCATCCCCACTCCTGGTTTGCACCAGTCTTGTCGTCATGTGGTCCACTCCTGGGCCAATCAGAGCTTTGGAGCTCATTTACACAACATGACGCTGTCCAATGGGAAGCTGCGAGTTCCTCAAGATGGGCGGTACTACCTGTACTCACAGGTGATTACATTGAGCCAATAGATGACACTGGTCACATGACCAGACTGAGAAAAACCAGACCAAAGCGTTGACTGAAGAAGAGCTCCTGCGACTGGAACAGAGTAGATCTGACTGTCCACACCAGACTAGCACAAACCAGAGCAGACCCAACTGAACCAGAGTTGACCAAATGCATTAGACTGAAGAAATAAACCTGATCACATTAGGGCCAGAACAGACTGAAACTGATCCAGAGTAGATAAGACAAAACCAGACCAGACCCAACGCATCTGACTGAGGAAGACTGTCCTAGACTGGAACAGAGTAGATCTGATTAATCCACACCTGTAAAGACAAAATAGAATACTAAAGACCGGAATAGACCCAACGAAACCAGACTACGTTAGACAGAACCAGACCAGAGCCAATCATACTGACTGACTAAAAAAAAAACAAGAATACTTCCCTACCTTGGAAGAGTAGATCTGATTGGACTATGCCAGTCCAGTACAGACCAAAGCAAACCTAACTGAACCAGAGTAGAATCAGTGCATCAGTCTGAGGAGACCTCCCTAGACCCAACAAGGTGGATCTGATTGGACCACAACTGACTTGAACAGACCAGGATAGGCCACTGCAAAGCAGATCACTTTAGACCAGAAAAGACCCAACTGAACCAGAGCAGACCTAACACATCTGACTAAGGACCTCCCTGGACTGGAACATAGTAGATCTGATTGAACCAAACCAAACTGATACAGACCAGGACAGACTAAACCATGGGGGAGTAACTTATTTTTGATCCCACCAATCAAGACCAGACTGTACTTAGTCCATGTCCCATCTGTCCATCCAGGTGTATTTCCGTTATCCATCTCCAGCAGCTAGCGATGGAGACCAGCGCAGTGTCAGCCACCAGCTGGTCCAGTGTGTCTACAAGAAGACCTCCTACCCTAGTCCAATCCAGGTACCTGATCTTCCAAAACCCTGTACCCCAACTACTCCCTTTCTTAGCTCTGGTCCACTTCCAGTTCTCATATCCATGTTTTTGTCTGTCTCCTGCAGCTCCTCAAGGGAGTTGGAACCAAGTGCTGGTCTCCAGACGCCGAGTACGCTCTCCACTCCATTTACCAGGGAGGATTGTTTGAGCTCCGAGCTGGAGACGAGCTTTTTGTCTCCGTCTCATCTCCAACCATGGTCAACTCTGACGACTCTTCCAGCTACTTTGGCGCTTTCCGTCTGGACCTTTGAGGGAAAGAGACAGAACCTGACCAACATTAATCAAATTGACAAGAGCCTGAGAACTCGGTGGAGGATCCTGTGGAACATCTGACTGAACAAAGTTTGGGACATAGACCTGAATGGGCTTTTCTGAAGGACAAAGGGATGAAGGTTAGCTGCCTATGAGCAACCAGAACTTCATCTGTCCTCCTGGGATCCACAGATCCAAGTCAGGATGACCAGGACAAGTGCAATCTTGGATTTGTATTTTTTTTTTACAACCACTCTTGGACCAACTTTGGGTTTCTATGTGCTCTTGATGAGGAACAAACTTTAAACCAAATGATCTTTCAATGTTTCTCGCTTTTTATGTTTGTTTTTTTTTTGTTACTTTTGGACCCTTGGATTTGAATCCCAGACCGAAGAATGTAAAGATGGATTTTAAAAAGTGAATCCTTGGCATCAAAGATGTGAGGATTCTCAGACTGTGAGAAGGAACCACAGCAAATGGGAAATGTTTTTACATTTGGACTAAAAACCACTGCAGACACACACTACAACTATTCCTGCATCAGAACAGTGGTGGAACTGATTGGTCACCTGAATATCACTCCGTCTGTTTGCTCCATCTGGGCCTGTTGTGTCTCTTTATGTCGTCTCTGTAGAAGTGTTGTCTGTCCATATGCTCTTTGTCTCTGGTTTTTCTGGTTCTACCTGTGAAACTTCATTCTGACCCTGAACACAACTGCGCAGGAATTGTACAAACACAGTTCAGAGACATTTTCACTCTTTAATCTGTAATTAATTTATACTGCATTATAGCCAGGACACAGTAAGAGGACAGGGTGAGATGGAAATTGTTGACGTGCAGTGGCAACCCCCAAGAAAAGGGATAAGCCGAAAGGAGAAGAAGATAGCCAGGACACAGTTAGTTTAGCTTAGCATTCCGCCCAAGAAATTAGTCTTTGAAGCAAAGAGTAGGCACTCAATCTAAGCCGGGTGTGTGCAAACTTTCTGAAATGTCCAAAATGTGTCCTGAAATTTGACAAGCAAAAGCCAAACAGGCCATGTTGGGCCTCTGATCTAAGCACACGTGCTGTGAGCGTGAATGAACACACAAGAGATTTATTCCCAAGCTTTGGACAAGTTTGTGTTTATCTTCAGACGGGAATCCTTCACAAAGAACACACATTGTGTGTTCAACAGGCCCACATACACACACACACACACACACCCACGAGGAAGTCGTTGGGTGACGAAGGGGTTAATTGTTCTGCGTTGAGCTGAGCTGTTGTTAGCAAAAAAACTGACAGTTGAACTCCGTGCATTTGTCTGAGGCAGGTCTGAAGTCAGTGTCGGTTTTCTGTTAGCACTTTATAAAATGTGCAGATTGACCCTTTAACAGCCTTTTTGTAGTAACTGAGCCGTTCGTTCTTCATCGTTTCACCGCTTGTTTTGGGAACTTTGTTAAAACACTGCAACACTTTGTTTTCACAGTCTTAGAGAAAATTGAAGGAAAATTTCATTTTTCACTTGTTTGCTGTTTTAGTTGCTTTAAACACACACACACACACACACACACATTGACATTCCAGTCTCTCTGTGAACCTTCAGACCAGACCTTCAGCTTCATCTAAGATCAGTCAGTTGACATTTTGTGTTTTGTTTTTTGCTCTGAAACCAAAGAATACTGTTTTTTTGTAGTACTACACACACTCTCACACGCACAGTTGTGTTTGTGAACAGAGACAATAAAGGAATTCAACAATTCAAGTCTGAAAGTCTGAAACAGCAACTGTTGCTATGGATGACACAACATCTAAAGGATAATGAATAAATTAATGGTGATTTAGGCTAACAATACTTTAGGCTAACAATAATTTAGGCCCATACCATCGGGCATAACGGCTACTAACGGTTGTACTATTTATTTATACGAATTAAAAAAATCTTAAAATTAAAATCCCAACTGTCAAAAGCATAAACAAATGGCCCAGAGTCCCAGGTGCATGGTCTGTGGTCAAGGTTCCAGGCTCCAGTTCCTGCTCCAGGGTCCAGATTGAGGTCCAGGATCCACAGTCAATCCATGTTCATACCGAGGGTCTACATCCAAGGTCTGGACTCCTGGGTCCATAGTCCAAATTCAGGTTCAGAACTAGTGTATACGTCTAAGGCCCAGTGTCCAGGGTCAAGGATCCAGGTCCACATCTAGGATGTAGTGTCCTGGGCCCCATATTGCATGGCCTAGATTGAAGGTTGCAGGGTCAAGGATTTAGGATCCAGGTCCAAGATCTATGTCCAAAGCCCAGAATACAGGGTCCAGGCCCTGAGCTCCAGCTTCTTCAGGTTCAGGTCCATGGTCCATAGACAAGGTTCCAGGGTCCTGGTCAAGAATCAAGAATCCCAAGTCCCCAATTCCCGTGCTTGGGATTCCTGATTCCCGGTTCCTGGGTCCCTGTTCCTTGGTTAAAGGGCCCATATTCCATTGTAAGACCCTCACATCCACCATGGCCCCCAACAAGGTGATCCTGTGGGACCCTTCCCAAGTATTTGAGACTGGTCTAGTTCATCATGGAGAAAAAAAGCTAATGTGTTTAGTTTAAGCCTTTGTTACAAAGTTTCGTTCTTGGAAAATTTTAAATTGAGGAAATTAAGGGAGCATATTATTATAAAAATGGGTTAGATGACTAATAGGGGAACAGAGAGTCACTTGGAAAACTCATCTGTCAGGAAGCTCTTTGCAGAGTTCCACTGTATCTATAAAATTGAACACAACATTTTATAAACAAAAATTATAGTTTGCTAAAGAAAATGTGTATAAATGTTTATATAATTAATGTGAGTATGAAAGTCCATGCGTCAAACTCAAGGTGCGCGGGCCAAATGTTGGTCACCATGACCCCTGCTGAATCTTGAAAAAGAAAAAAAAGAGTGCTACTGATTTTTTTTTTTTTTTTACACAGCCTAAAACTATAGTGAATAATGATCCACTGCATTGATGAGCATAATGGTAGTTCCATTCAGAAAGTCGGACGGTTAAAGGGAACGAAACGGAAAAAAGATTTCTATCTGTCAATCAAAAATCAAATATACATTAACAGCTTTGCTATGATGTGGTGCAAGAATGATTGGAAAAAAACAGACCAGTTATGACCGTCATACTTTGTTAAAAGGTGTTAAAATATGTTAGCTGACCAGGTGGACCTCTGACACAGAAATGAGCTTCAGGGGTTTGAGCGACCAATCAGGAGGTATCCTGACTGGACATGTGCTTCAACAGTGTACAACACTGACTCTTACACACACACACACACAAAAAAAAACTCACACATCCATCATCAGTCTGTCACACACTTCCTGACATTTACAGCAGCACTCCTGGATTATTACCCAGAATTCCCTAATTTCCTGAGAACCGGTCAGGAAATGACCGTGCACACACACACACACACGCATGCACACACAGTGAAAGGCCAACACTTCCTGCAGAGACATAGTGGGGCCACACACAGACACAGACACACACACCCACAAACACACCTTGGTGTCAAAACAATGACTTTCCAATGGAGTGCAGCAGGGAAAGGGTTGAGTCCAGGGTGGAAGAGGGTGGGGTTCCAAATCTAGGCCCCAAGGTCCAGGATTGTGGGTCTAGGTCCAGAGTCTGGTTCCATGTCCCTCTCTGGGTAAAAGGTCTGGGGTCTAGATCTATGTTACAGCCCAGGGTACAGGGTCCTGGTTCTATGTTTAGGTCTAGAGTCCAGGGTCAAGGATCTAGGTCCAGTTCTTGGGCCCAAGTCTGATTGAAGCAAGTCTCAGGACGGCACAGAGACTGATGGACATAATGAGACACAAATCAACAACTATGTTGAATTGTAATATTGAAGGGGAAAAAAAACTATTATTTTCTTATTTTTTGTCATTTAACACCACCTTGTTTTAGCATTCTAACCTGATAAACACTGGCTTGTTATTCAGTCATTGGAGCAATGATACACTTCTGTCCAGGCTGCCATATTCCATTGGAAAATCCTCACTCCCTCCAGCATAGACCCAAACCCCCCACAGCCAACAAATTTAGAAGTAATGGTCCAGCCCATCATAAAGAAAAAAAAAACATGCTTCGTTGAATCCTTTGTGACAAAGTAAAAATAAACACATTTGTTCAGTTCTCAGATAAACTGGGGGGAAACATTCAGGAACTTGAGCTTCAGTTTTTACCACAGTGGCAGAAAAATTTAGGATAAGAAAAACAAATAATCCTAAAGGAAGTCAAATAATGGATGCCATTGTTTTTGGAAAGGCCAGACTGAGCGTCAGACTAAAGGTTAGACCACAGGCCATAATAGAGATCAGATTGAAAGTCATAGAGGAGAGTGACTCCGAAGTGACATTTATTCAGTCTACAGTAGTTTAGAGAGACACTGAGTGACCATAACATTCAAAAGTCAAAAGTCAGAGATTAGTTGACAATCAATCGTTCAATATCCAACTATTGGTCAAATTGTTACAAAATCATAAAATCATCATTAAGTGAAATTTTTAATATATCAGTATATTAATATAATCATTAACATCCCAAGCAGAAAAGTCCAGTCATTGTTTAATCCTCCAATGTCAAATGATAATGTTTATTTGTTATCATTAATATTTAATCAATTATTTCCAATCATTAATATTTAGTCAATAAATTAAATCAAATTGTGGAGGTACATTTTTAGTGTACAGTCATTCATGTTTAATTATTAATGGCTAATCATCAATGTCTAATATTTATGTTTAATTATTAATATTAAATGGTTAATGTCCAATCACTGATGTTTAATGATTTACATTTAATTGATAATTTTATTCTATTTTTTTATCTATAGATCTTTATTAATTTCTCAAGGGAGTATCCTTCAGGAATTTATGCCTCTGCATTTAACCCATCACCAGCTGAGCCAGTGACTGGGGTCACTGACGATGCCTTGCTAAGGGTACCTCAGCGGTAACTTGACAGTAGGGGAGTATTAAAAAGTATCTAATTTCTAATTGTTAATCGATAATATTTAATCAATTATTTGCAATTAGTAATGTCTAATCTAATTAACCATCATTAAAAATTAAATTGAATCAAATTTTTAGTGTCCAGTCAATAATGTTCATGATCATTTATGTTTAATCGTTGATGTCTGTTGCTAATTATTATTGATAATATATAATTATTAATGATAATCATTAATGTTCATGACTGTTTAATCATTCACTTCCAATCATATTGTTTATTTCCTATTTATTTCTGATCCTTAACGTCCACTTGTTCATCGTCAATAATTAACGTAACAATCATCAGTGATTAATTGTTAATATTCATGTATTCACGTTTAGCGTTAATGTCTGATTGTGAAGTCCAAATCATTAACATCCATTTATTAATGTTTATTCGTTATGTAGGTTTACTTTTATTCATTAACATCTGATCCTTAATGATCAGATGTGCAGGATCAGTCCAAGTTTACAGACCGTTCAATATTTGGGATTCATCTGCTGACCAAGTCTTTAACTCCCCCTGTTGGTGTGAAGGAGTCACCCTAAGGTCACTGCTTTGAGGTCATCAACAGATTTTTTTTCACAGGAACAGAGAAACGAGGAGCGAAGCTGCGACTGTGGGAACCTTTACCTGAGGAGACGCCGAGGGGGCGGAGACTCTACACCGGCCAAAAGATTGAGTTTCTGCTGAAATTGCACACAGATACACACACATGGACACACAGACTCACACAGAAATATTTGCCCCAAAGACAGTGGACGTGGACACGCATACACAGGCACTGAGTGAGCAGGATGTCAGTGCAGGTGTAGGATGACAGCTTCAATGGCTTCATTACCACATGGAAATGTTTGGACTGCTGTGTAATGGGCTGCAGGACAAGGGGATGTCTGGGAACAGAAGGAGAGGAGACCAGAGGGTCAGGTGTCCACCGAGGAGGTGGAAAAGGAGGACAAGACGGTGAGGGAGGAGCCGAAGAAAAACACTCCAAATAAACCAAAGTCCATAGAGAAAAAAGTTGATTTTGGCTCAAAGACCAAAGTCCACCAAGAAAATCAGTGATTTCAGCTCAAAGACCAGTTCTTAAAGGCAAAGTGATTTTACCAAACAGACTAAAGTTCTCAGAGAAAATCAGATGACGAACACATTCTATGTCAGGTTTAATAAGGTGTGTTCAGTGACATTAGGTGTGAGAAGAAAACCTGACGTGTGTGAGTGTGTGTGTGTGTGTGTGTGTGTGTGTGTGCGTATGTGAGTGAAGCTTGAGGCATGTCTGTAACTTGAGCTTCATGTGAAGTTTCAGCTACAGGAACTGAGCTCAGGAATAAACACTGAGTCATTACTGAAAAGTTACAATGCACTCAAATTCCCCCAACACAGATCACACACAGATCACATGATCTCAATGGCCGTGACATGTGTGAACATCTGCAGGTACTGTAACAACAACATGTAAACATCAGAGAGAAAACCAACTGGTTCAACGGGATCTCAGGGAAAACATCTGGGCGGGTGAAACATATGACGCCTTGATGACATCACACGGAACCATGAATGAGGACCGTCCAATATCAAATTTTGCCAATATTGTCCAAACATTCTACTCCTTATTCCAATATCAACCAACACCAGATTAGATGTATTAACCTCTCAAAGCTGAGGTAAATCTATCACTCTACAGTTACGGATGTCCAACTATTAGCGATATCTAATCTCTTAATTTCCAATTTGACAAAATGCAGGCATTGTTATTGGATTTTCATTATTGGAGGGAAATACTGATAATGATTTACCGATATTACATATAAACCATTTTCTACAAAGGGTTTTATGGTTAGAATCGCTCAGAGAATGAACTTTAGTTTTAGGAATAATGTTTGTAATTGTTTAAAAAGTGAAGACAAGGAGGCTGAAGAAAAAAAAAAGACTCACTCTGAGGTCAATGTTCACATAATTTAGTGAAAAAGGCAATCAGACATATTATTCTTTTTGACATTTCATATAAATTATTTTCTTCTGTGATAATTTTAACCTTTTGAAAAACAAACAAAGAGAAGCACAGCCTCCGGGACGGAAGTTCCTCCGACTTAGAAGGTCACACAGTGGAGTGTTTGAACGTGTATGTGTGTGTGTGTGAAGATCCATCTTCTCACACTCATCTTCTCTTCAGCCTGGGGGCTCTGAGGAGGAGGAGGAAGAGTAGACGTAGGAGTAAAGGAGGAGGAGGATCAGGAGCATCATCATCCATCAGCTCATTCTTCTGTCTGGACTTGCTGAGATGCTGCAGGGCAGACACTGACGATTTCCAAACTTCTCTTAATCTCATTTTGTGTGAAGGCAGGATTATCTTCAGGTGGTCCTCCTCCTCTTCCTTCTTCTGACAGCAGAATATTCTTAAAAATGAAAACATTTCATATTCCACAGACATTCATCCTGAAGAAAACTTTTCTTACAAAAGTTTCAGTTTTTTTCACATTTGCTTTTTTGTCAGTTCGACAAATAAAGAAAATTAAAAAAAATCATTCTTCATTTTACGTTTGTGCAAAAAGCTGCTGATTGGATTTAGCCTCTTTCTCCAGTCTTTTTGACATGAGGAGATAAAGTTGAGTTTGGTCACAGGTGGGTTCTTCTCCCCTGCTCCATAGGAGCAGTTGGACAGGACCAATGGCCAGCAGGAGGTTCTCCCATGTTCTCCAGGAACCCGGGACTCTGAAGCATGATGCATGTAGCGGGGAGTGGGCGGATGATGAGAATCTTAAATCAGAGGGAGCTGATGGTAATTAGTTGAAGAGGATGGAGTCTGGGTCTCTGTTGGAGATCTGGGCCATGTGTTTGAGGATGTCCTTCTTGGTGATGATGCCCAGCAGCCTCCTTTATCAAACCAAAAAGAAAAGGAATCAGAGATGATGTCATCACTCACCCAGGATCTGATTTGTCTCTAAGTCAGACAGGAAACCTTAATTTTTTTTAAGTCGTTCTCAAATGAAAGTTTGTGATTATGTTGAGATGATATGCCAAAAAATAATCGACATCGGAGAGTCTGTCAGCACACGCCCAACTTATCTATTTAGTTCTTCCGTACTTCGTCGTGACTGAACTTGATCCTCGATATACGAGGAAACAAAGCTGGAGAATTTATCTAGAGATTGACTGAAATGGACCTTGTATATTTATTCAAGATAAAATTTCATCTCTATCAGCAGACCAGGAGGACTGGAGATTATCACTGAATGAACACATTATTGGAGTTTATTTAAAATGTTGTTTTATTATTAATTTTTAATAAAATAATTTAAAAAATATATAAAAGTATAATAATTAATACTAATTTATTATTATAAAATTTAATAATAATTTTAATCTTTATTATTATTTCCTCATGCAGATTGTTAACGTGCTTAAATAATATTTTATTTATTTATAATATTAATAATATTATTGTTTTATTCTTTGATATATTTGTTAAAATTATATAATCCAATGTTAGAGACATTATTTTGTTTAAGTTGAAATTTAGTCAGAACCATAAATGTGTGTGTGTGTGTGTGTGTTCTAACCCGTTGTGTGTGACCAAACACTGTCTTAGTCCTAGTTTCCTGAATATGTCCACAGTGATGTCCATGGCAGTGTGGTCAGTGACAGTGAAGGGACTCAGGTCCACGATTCCTCTCAGGCGCAGAGGGGGCGGGGCATCGGGCCGCAGGGGAGGGGTGTGTTCTGTAAAGATCACTTGGGAGGCGCTGACAACGCCCTCCTGACGCTTACGAGCGTTGTCTGAAAAACGACAAGAGAAAAATGAAGAAAACCTGCTACATGGAAAGAACCTGAAGTGTGATTGACTCAAGGCAAATAAAGACCAATGGAGATGAGGAGGTCCCTTCTGAGGACGAACCCAACAAGTCTCTGAGACTCCTGAGAGACCACCACAGGAAACCCACTATAGTGCGTGCTCTCCACCAATGCCTGGGAGAAACCCACAAAAACACAATTACAAGATTCCATGTGTCATAAAAATTGGTTCAATGACTAAAAACTCACAAGCTTTGAATCATTTGAAGAAACATTGTGGCAATAATCAAGTCAATTCTTCCAAATTGCATAACAATAAGTCACAATGAAAATTAAGTCACAATGAATGTTCTTTCCAAAGTGTTTGATTTATAAAATGAAATCTTCACAATCTACTGCAAGCTGTTATCACTGACTTTCTCAAAGGACTTCAGTCTGTGACTAAAATCACTGATTTTACTCTGAACTAAAATCATTGTCTTTCTCTGTAGATGTTGATCTGTGAACTAAAATCACCTATTTTCACTATGGGAAAACTGGCTTCTTTTACGCCTCCGTCTGACTGTGTCACTTACTCCACCTTACCTCTCCATATTTGTGGCAATATCTACTTCACGTCAATTTTCCTGTCTTACCTCCACTTCTCCCACATTCATTCCGTCCTGAGTGAGCGTGACCAGCGCTGGGTCCGCCCTCCTAGGCCTCATGACGTCCACAGCCAGGCTGCTCTGTTCAAACTCCTCCTTTGCTTCCAGAAACGGGTAACCATTCAGACGGATGTGAGCCTGCAGCAGAGTGGACAGGGCTGTGACCAGGATCGATGCCATCATTAGACCACCCTGCTGTTCTCTTCAGCTTCTTGTTCATTTTATTGCCAGAGGTGCATTTGTTTAGGCAAATAGAACACTGTTCAAAAGTTTTGGGTCACATTATTTTGAAAAGAACAGACCTGTTTTTCACAATGAAAATAACTTTACACATCAGTATACACTCCATCCTTTGCTGATTTGGTTTATGACTATTTTTGCTGCCAATGTCTGGTTTTGTGTTTAATGTCTACATATAGAATAAAGGCCCATTTCCAGCAACTGTCCCCCCAGTGTTCTAATGGAGCAATGTTTTTGCTCATTGTGTCGCAATGGTCCAATGCTGTTATTTCTGCAATGAAGGGTTTTTTGACAAAAGCAAAACCTGATATAAATAATCGAAAATAATCTTCAATAATCTATAATCTAATGAAAATCATCTTTCAAATACAAATCATTAATTCTAGTCTTACCACGCCAAACTATAATTGAATTTAATTTCACTCTTGGGAGTAAAATTACGACATTTCAAGGAAACCACACAATTGTTTGGGTGACTTTTGTGATCTATAATGACAAATCAAAAAAGCTCCTTAAGAGTTTAATTCCAGTTCTATTATCTAGCCATTTTTTATAGGCAACCAAAATCACTGATGTTCTTCAATTAATAGCTCTGGCATTGCACCAACAACAATAGTGCATTAAGGCATTCACTGTACATAGTATTCTTCAGGTCATATACCTGTAGGTGTGCCAGGCATTCAAATGTTCCCTCTCTATAATCCACCTCAATTTCAATTTATTTCCAGAGTTTGTGATTTCCCATTAATTAATGGGAAACAACTTTATTTTCCAATATTTGTGTGAATAAATGTTATTAATGTTCAAATTTCTGGTCCTGATCAACAATCAATAATGACTTTTGCAGAAGAACCAATAACCATCTCACCGAGATTAGTTAATTTTGCGGACAGATGTTATGGGACATAGTAGTAAATATATACAGTACAGGCCAGACGTTTGGACAAACCGTCTCATTCAATGTGTTCCTTTAAGACTATTTAAATTATATATAATTATATATTTAAATTATATATAGTATTTAAATTATATATTCTCACTGAAGGCATCAAAGCCAAACTAATGAACACGGGGAACTAGGGCATTAACCAAAAAGTGTGAAATAACTTTTAATATTAAATTAAATAGGTCTTACATTTCAGATTCCTCAAAGTCACAACTTTTTGCACAGTGCATTTCTTGGTGTTCTTTCACTAAGTTTAAAGGAAAACCATTTTAGGTGATTATCTTTTGAAGTTCAACAAGAGAATGTCCAACAAAGTACTCACACTAGGACTTTTCAGTTATGGTTAACTCCGTAACTTTCAGATTGTTGGTTAACTCCGTGATTCTATATGTGTTCATTTATATTTAGACTTAGTGAGAATCCACAATATCAATGAAAAGGTGTGTTCTCATTTTTCGCAGTGGATCCTGGAACCCAATTACCACGACAGCAGAGAGACTGTTGTATGTATATGTGTGAAGACATATGTGTGTGTAGGCAAATGTGTATGTGTGTGTGCAAAGACTGATGTTGGACTGCAGCCAGTTGCCTGGAATTCTATGAATGCTTTTAGTGGCTGAAACCAGACAAACATCAGGGCAGAGAGGAGGAGGAGGAAGAAGAAGAATCCACATCATCTTCACCATCCCTTTTCCTCACCTCATAAATTCCTTCTCTTCCAAAAGCGTCAGCCACCCACTTGCTGGTCATTGTAGCAGCCATGAGAGGAACAATGTACTCCAGACCCCCAGTCAGCTCAAACATGATGACCACAAGCGACACAGTCATACGAGTCACGCCCCCTGTCCGGGACAAAACAAAATCATCAAGACCAGGTAGACCAGGGATGGGGTAAACTAAGGCTCGGGGGCCAAATGCTACACGTTCAGGTTTGTAATTGGTTTTATATTGTGCCAGTACTTCTGCCTTTACCCTGCAAGGTCCACGTTTGCCCTATAGGTGGTTTAGAGAAAGCTAAAAGAATTTTAGCAATTAAGCCTCTATCCCCGATGTTTCCATGTAATTTATCTAACTTCCCAGCATGCTTCATCGATTGAGTTTTGGCTCTGCATGTCCAATTCAAATGAAAGTCTGTAGACCGAAAATCAAAGGTTTGTCCAGTCTGAAGTAGGGAGTGTACAGGCAGGCAAACAGATGGTTTATTACTGATGTATTAAAACAATGTTCCTGTTATATTAACATTTACTATATGAAAGATGAAATATATATGTGTGTTTGTGTATATATCTAATATCTTAATAATATACCAAATAAAATAATATTTAAAAATGTACAGTTTCTATTTAAATAGATTTATTTATTTATCTGTAGAAAGCACTGCAGTTGCTAGCAACAGCATTGCACAATTTAATAGTAAAATAAACTACAATGCTGCCCTCTAGTGGCCTGAGGCTTGTTTATCATCCATAATGTCCTTTCATGTGTTATGAACGTTTCAATAAATGTTCTTCAGTTCTTCAGACTGAGGAATCTGACTGGTTTGTTTCCTGACCACTGAACCTTTTTTTTAGAGCAGTTATCATTTGGTGAGAGCCAGACATTGTGTTATGAGGCTTTGGATTTTCTGAGGGAAAACCAACAACGATTCTCACATATTGATAATATTGACCAAACCCATTTACTTAATAAATAAAATCTCTAAAAATCTCACCCAGACAGGCTGCAGCTCCCACCATGGCATACAGTCCTGGAGTAATACAGTCTGCCCCTGGTGAACACCAGCCTTTGAAGATCAACCAGTCATGGTTGTAATAGGCCAGCTGCTCCATGGCCACGCCCAGCAGGCGCCCAGCGATGGCGCCAATGGCCATGCTGGGGATGAAGAGTCCAGAAGGAACCTGAGGAGGAGAGACGGAAACCAAGGCATGATGATACAACACAACAATCACACCAACCAACCGTGGGTATGTGTGTGTGTGTGTGTGTGTGTGTGTGTAAAAGTGAGCAGACCTTCATGCCAAAGGTGACAACAGTGATCATCATCTTGAAGAGCAGTGCCAGAGCCAGCTGCCACATAGCTGTGTACAGACCTTCACCTGCTGGGCGGTCTCCCAGAGTGTTTCCTACACTAGTGTCTGTGCTGTTGGGCTGAGAGAGGACGAGAGGAGGAGACAGAGAGCATGTGTGGACAGAGCAGACAAGAGGAAAAATCTAAAGTTAGACAAGGACACAGACTGACTGACATCTGACACAAAACTTAAGACGTTAACTGTCAACAGCCCTAAAAGAATACTAACAGTGTTGTTGTTTAAGCACCAGCTAAAATAAGTTCAAGCTACTGTATTTTTGGACATTAAAGCACTCAAATGGGTCAAATGTGTCTTACTATATTGAAATCAGTCAGAACAACTTTCAATACTGTTCAGATTTTTTAGTTCACGCCACAATTCCATCAAATCTTTCATCTTCAGTGTCTGGCTTTAACAGTTGGTTTAGCGTTGGTTACTGTCACTGAGCTGTTCAGTAAATTTACTTCCAAATCCACTTAAATCCACTTGATAGCATGTCTCCAAACTGGAGGCATTATGTTATACAATATAACATAACAATGACCTCAGTATGTATCACTCCTCTCTGTTCAAGCCATATGGGGCCGTAAGGAAACATTATTTCTCTGCGGCCCGGCACCACTTTATACACGGACCAGTACTGGTCCCCGGCCCAGGGGTTTGGGACTATAGTACTGTAGTACAGTTCTATAGTATCTCAACACTTTTACATCATTTTGGAGGTTTTTATTTTTCTAAACCCTGGTTGCACTTCCAAGATGTTGATTGAGTTTTCATAGCTGCTAATGTTTGACTCCAGAGTTTTATAAGTGATTATTTTCCCATCACTGGAATAATAAGACCAGAGTGTAACACACTCAGTCCATTCATAAAGCATGGTCTCCTCCAGGCCATAATCACCAGATATCTCATCTCTGTAACAGGGTAAGCGGTGTCTTGGTGGAATGGCGGACCTGTTTGTAGCCGCACAGCTGGGATGAGTCCAAAAGTGAGCAGTCATTGAAGAGCTCAGAGATTAGCTCGGATCCACTCATCCTGGTGTAACTGTTGGGGAAGGCCAGCAGGGCAGTGAGCCCTGTCACCAACACCACTTCCGCCACCGAGTAGTGACCCAGACGAGTGGTCTTACCTGCAGCACAAACAGCCAGGGTTAGACATCTGAGGCCAGAGGCCGGAGACCAGAGAACTAAATACTAAAATAACAAAAACAAAAAACTCACGTATCCTGCACCACGTGATGTTGGCTTTTATGAACAGCGCCCCCCATAGGCCTCCAAAGATCCCCAATAGAATGAAGGGGGCCAGTTCCACCAGGTGCCACGGAGCATGGAACTCCACGTAGAAGAGCACCAATCGACTATTCCCGAAGGGGTTGATGGAGCGAAGAGTGAAAGCAGCGACCAGGGCAGCGAAGAAGGAACGCCATAAGGTCTTGAGAGGGAAGTAGTAACTGACCTGAGAGCAGAAGAAGGGTGCAAAAGTGAGACAAGAGCAAAAATAGAAGAAAGATTGAGACACTCACCAGAGAAATACAAATCAAATTTCTAATTAGAGATGCACAAAAAATTCTGATAAAAACGGCAGTAAATGTGGGAATGGGAATAAAAACTATTGACCTTGGCTTTCTCATTTTTGGTTTTGGCCAAACATTTTGGGGGGGGGCATTACTTATTAAAATCAGTTGCTGCTACTGCTGCAGCAGCAGGTAATGACCCTGGTCTGAGGTCAGTGTAAACTCACCTCCTCCAGACTGAAGAGAACTCCTCCTATAGGAGCTCCAAAAGCCACAGATACTCCAACAGCTGCTGCAGCTGACAACACCTGCACAGCAACAACAAAAACATAAACATCATCACAACCATCTCCATCATCAGACCATCCTCAGGAGATACTGATCCACCTCTCGTCTCTTGGCCTCATTCTTCTTGTACTTGGTGAAGAAGTGACACAAGATGTTGGCGCAGCAGCAGGCCACGTGCACTAGAGGGCCCTCTTTCCCCAGGCTGAGCCCAGAGGACACGGCCAATACCAGGGTGATGGTCTTGGTGATGAGTGTCCACTTCCCAAGGTAGCCTCGGATAATGAAGCCACTCAGGATGGTTTTGATCTAAAAGTCAGAGAGGATACAATCAGGACCAGGGCCAGTAATTTTAAGACAACCATCACCATATGAATGTATTTTAAATATTTTTAGCCTAAATCTAGATTCCACACTCCACACTAGATATTTACACAATTCTAATGATTTTCACTTTCTCATACTAACACTAAGATGTCTGGAAAACTCTTTTTCTGATTGTCTGACTAATTGAAACATCTTTTTCTATCTGCTTGTAACTACATTCACACTAAGGCAGGGGTATTCAACTAAAACGCCAAGAGGTCCAGTAGGAAAGAAATTATTCAAATAAAGGTCCGGAACATCATGTCCAACTTGCCAGAGTGTTATATGTTGTAGTAGTATTAACATCTTCAAATAAAGCTCTTAACTTAAGAGAAATAAGGTGTAGCAACAGCTTATAAGATTTTTCTTTAACACACCTTGTCAGAACAATCTCAACCACTTTAACAATACAAATCATAACAAATCAACAATTAACAATTAAACACTTTCAGTTTCTCTGAACCCGCTTCTCTTGTCTCCCTTGACTCTGTCTCTCTCTCGACGTCTCCGTCTGTGGCGGCTGTTTCTCTCCCTCTCACTCTGCCTGCCGCTGTTAACTGCCGAGAATGCCGAGAGTTGGTTGGCTGAAAAGCACCACGTGGGATAATTTAACCTGTACATGATTGGTCAGTTTATTTCCTGATCCCGGCGCAGCTTTTCCTGTGTTTACAACAGCGTTGGTGGTAAACACTGAAAAAGCTGCACACCTTAAAACTTTCCCGTTAAATTCATCTGCCGTATAAATATATTATAGATCCGGGTCTGTAAAGGATTTACCCCTGGGTCCGGACACGGACCGGACTGCAGTCCGCCAGTTAGTGACCCCTGCACTAAGGCTTTTACTCTGTGCTTTAAGGCACAAAAGAAAACAGAAAAGAGATTAACTGTGGTAACCGTAGTGAAGTGTGTGGAGGCTGTGGTTCGAGTCTGACCTCAGGTATTCCTGAGCCACATGCGTATGGAGCAAAGGCTCGGACCAGAATCACGGCCAGGAAGGAGAAGAGCAGAGCCCACAGGATGTACATCAGGTAGTTCAAGATGTAGGCAAACGCCCCCTGCAGGACAGGCATGTAAAAACAAAAATGCACAGAATTAAGTGACACATTAACATTAACAAGGTCGAATATGAAGAAACAGATGTAGTTGTGAGTGAACCGCAGATGTGTAATCTTAAATATTGCCATGAAAACTAAAGATTAGATGGGTTCTAAATTAAGTTTGATTTTCTTGTCACCTCTGATGACCCAGTGAAGAGCTGGGCCCAGCTCTGCCACTGGGGGCAATGGTCTCTCTCCTGGAAGGTGGTCTCTTTGGACGTCCAGCAGCAGTGTTCGTGGTTGAACCAGAAGCCGATCAGGCAAACGCCCTCCTTCATGTCCGTCAGCCAGTGGGCTGCAATGTCAATGCCTCCAGCCAGAGCACCTGAGAGTGTACACCAATTTAGTTTTAGGGACTACATAGGTTGGCATGTCCTAAATTAAATTCATGCTTATATTTTCTAAACGCTTATTTTATGTTTCCAATATCAAACCTTACCTTTTTCTGTACAAACCTAGACACATTTTTTTGATATCTGACAATTTACTTCCAAAGCAACTTCTTGGACACACAACACACGCATATATATATATATATATATATATATATATATATATATATATATATATATATATATAACTAACCAACTAAAATTGTCCAGTGTGTGTGTGTGTATATATATTATATATATACATATATATGTATATATATATACACATATACACATATACATATATATATATACACATATACATATATATATATATATATATATATATAGTTGGCAGACATTATTGATATATATATACACATATGCACATATACATATATATATATACACATATACATATATATATATATATATATATATATAGTTGGCAGACATTATTGGACATCTCTATACAACAGCCTTTTCAGTGTTCCTTCACTACATGGAGGTTTGTGCTTCTCTCACTCTGTAAATTGAGCAAAATGACGATACATGTGATGAGGTGCATTTGTGGTCAATGTCCGGTTGCTTCATTTATCTAGACCAGATTGTACATAGCAACCTAGTAGCTCATTGATGCTTGCTCATTGCACTGTTGCCAAAGTGATCTGCTTGAGCTCTCTTCTTTTCCCTTTTTCATGGTCTAATTCTTCTTTCATTAGTATATCTGATATTTCTTACTGGAACTGTATACAGATACAAATACATACAGAGATAATGGAAGCCAAGTCTGACAAGCCAAGTTGGTTGGGATCAACTTCCTTGAAGTTGATCCCAACCCATGTGGTTTAACCAAAGGTTTCTACAGGTTTTCTTTTCCCTGTTATTTTTTTTTCCATCTGTAGTTTTTCCTTACCCTGGCTGAGAGTCTAAGGACAGAAGATGTTAAGATGTAAAGCCCTATGTGACAAATCTGATTTGTAAATGTGGGCTATATATTAATAAAATTTGATTGATTGATTGATTGATTGATTGATTGATTGATGGCTTTGTGTCTTGGAATGTTACTGCTGCTATTGCACCTTATTAATATTATTATTACTACTACTACCATCTTTTAAGCCTGCAGGTGGAGCAATGTGGAGTTTACCTGCCATCAGTCCCACGAGCAACATCAGTAACCATCCAGAAAAGGCATCACTGATCCTGATCAGCAGAGCCACCGTCGACTCTCGACTCTTATGAGTGATCTGTGACAAGAATCACAGATGATGAATTATCATTAGGCACCGTGATCAGCAGGAGTAGCAGCAGCGACAGGAGAATCAACACCTCCACACACACACACACACACACACACACACACACACACACCTCTCTGTGTCTGTCCCGGTCTTTACTCTTCTCTCTGACCCAGTCGATGGTGTTAAAGTCCTCGTAGGTTCCCACTCCAGGCAGTGGGTCGTCCAGTGGATCCACCATTTTACTGGGACCATGACCGTTCACACTGTTCAGTCTCCTGCTGCTGAAGTCATCAAAGTCTCCTGACGGAAACAGGATAAGCCAAGTGTGAAAGTGGAAACAGTGGGCTGAAAGTTAAATATTTATAGACATTTTTTCTACTTTTTTAAATATAATAAACACGTGAGAAATTAAATTGCAAAAAAGACATATGCCTTTTCCATGTTATATTTATATGGTTGACAAAAAAGTTTTTTGGACACCCTTAAAATTTATAATCTTATAATATATTAAATCTCATAACATAACATGAAATATTGTGTAAAAATCTTTATTTCTTTTTCAAAAAGTGAGACTGCAATAAAAACCCTTGTCAGCTGAAATCAATAAATAAATACATAATTTGTTCATAACATACCAGAAAATAAGTAAACCATTCACATCATCAAATTAATACATCAGTGCATTTTCCCACTAGATGAGGTATAGAAACCTTAAAGGATTTATAAGACTTTAAGCCTGACTTTTACAAGTCATTTAACTCTCTGACATATCTCACATGAACCGGACGGATGGTAAAATTTCTTCAATGATTAAACGACACTGCAAGGCATCAGCAGATACTTGCACAGAAAACTGAAGCAAACAGTAACCCTAACAAGCACCTTACCGTTCTTCTCCAACTCTTCTTCGTCCAGCTGACCACACCAACATTCCCACATTATCCTCAAACACTAACTGTGAATCTCTGTCCTCCTCCTCTTATCTGCTTCAAGTCGCCTCACTCCACCCACTCTGTCATCAATCAGAGGAGCTAGGCTTGGATTGGCTGAACTGATCTATGTGATGTCAGAATGAAGTCACAGGTCTAAAGATGAGAGACCTTTGACTTGAGCCTGACGAAGATTAAACAGAGGTCTAACTTTGACTTCATTAAATAACATTGCTCATTCTACATTCAACTAGCCCAGGCATGGGCAAACTAAGGCCTAGAGGAAGAATACAGCCCTGCCAGGTTATTAATGTGGCTCAGCAAGCTTGTCCAAATAAATAATTGATATGCATTATCTTTATACTTCTGCCTTTTTGTCTTCTGCCCAGATTTAATTCCAAGAAACACTCAGTTTAATTTCCAACAGCTCCATCAAGAGCAGCTCAACAGGTTTTGCCTCTTTTAGAAATGTCTTTGTGAGTTCAGAAATGTCCAAGCTCCAACCTGTTGTTATCACTGCTGTGTCCTTTTATTTATAACTTTATGTTTGATTATTGCTAAAAACATCAGTGTGGACGTCAAACATCAATTAAAGAAAACAGCTCTCTTTTTTTCTACATTGCTCTGTTTTGAGTTGGACATGAATAATTACATCACAAACCACGGAGGGTGACAGGTCACAGGGGTGGTGATGTCACGCAACCAAATGTTTGCACATCCAGCAGATGCTGCAGCTGACTTTGAAACACAACTGTAGGCAATATGAAAACATAGTGTGTTTCTGGTAACCTGACCAATGAAGAATTTCGATGTCTAAACTGCTGACAGTTTTGACATTAAGTTTTATTAGAAATGTTCCTCTTCTTCTCTTTAATGTCATACTTCTGTGTTACAACACATCGTAGCATCTGTATATAGCCCTAACTAGAATCCATTTGTCCACTAAAGACTTTTTGGAAAATTCCTCTCAGCAACGTTCAGTAAAACCACTGAGACAGCCATGTTGTTTGACTGTTGTCATCAATCAACAACTTTGAAAAAATTGTTCTAGCATGATCAATGACAAAAGAATTTTCGTTGAAAATTTTTTAAACTAAATATTATTGTAAGTTGTTCTTATTTAAGATAGGGTAGTTCTGAAACGTGAGAAGAAATGATAATAGGGTTCACTTAAACATCTCTAACATTGTTCATGATTAAGAAAGAAATGAAAGTTAAAAATAACATTTTTCCTATCGACTGACCCTATATTATTTTTTTCATGTTACCTAAAAAAAATTTGCATTGTGTTGCGTCACATATAAATATACACACAAACGGATTTAAATTTTGACAAAGCGTGTCAAACTTGATGAATTCAAATTAAGTCCTGAATTTTCAACCTGTTAAGTTTTTTATTACACAGCAATTAAACTTCAATCAATAATAACTGCAGACAAATAAAACAATACATCTGTAAATACATTCATCAAGTGTTTCTGTTACAATTGGACCTTCAAAGGTGTTGCCAAATTTGCCTAACTTTGTTTTTTTGGCGTGATGGTATCACAGGTAATAACCCAAAAGCGGCTCAACCAAATCAGGATTAACTCTATTTTAGAACTAACAAAGAACTGCTATTAGAAAATGAGGAAAGATGTAAAAGCTACGGGCAGAAGTTCTCATTCAAAACAAGCGATTGGTCAAGGGAGCACAGCTGGACATAGAGGTGAGCACCCCTAACAGTTGAGCACCTCTAAAAGTTTTAACAAAGGCAGGAGCTGAAAGGAGCAAAGGCTTACAGAACAGACTGAAGACGCAGTAACCACTGACTTTGTTCTTTCACAAGTGAAAAACCACTGAGGTCACTGACGGTGTTACGTAATGAATACACACCACAGACACTAACTACACATCTAAAATAGACATTGAAAGAAAAAGGCAAAACCATTATCACAACACATACCAATAATATAATTTGATGTATTCGTTTAGCGGCCCGGAATACAAAGCTGAAAGGGCTATGTCTGGCCACTGGGCCCAGCTATAAGTCTGGGACACCAATTACAGTACAGATTTGATATGAACTTGCAAGCCAAATATAATTATACCGTGACGTTTATGCTTACTACACCAGCACTACTGCAGGCCAATGTGGTGTGGGCCACGATTCTGTCAATCACTTGATCTGCGGTCAGTGACTGGATATGAAAGCACATACCTGAGCCGAGAGGGGGAACGTCATCAGTGGATGAGAAGTCCAGTGTGGCTCCAGCAATGTCGACCATCTCATCATCATCTTCATCACTAGGATGAAGTCCATCGAAGCTACTGCTGAGGTACCCTGAGGTTTCCATGTCTTCAGACAATGTTTGAATCGGTGATCTGCTGTTTGATCTGTAAAGAAAGTTTGTTTTTTTTTAATTTAACAAAACATCTCTGTAGAACACACACTTCGGATGTGGTCCCCTCAAAACAAATCTCCCTTCCTTGTCCTCAATCTTCTTATTGTTCTCTTGTTAGTAAGATTTGAATGAATGACAAGTAAGTAAAGTTCCGTGGCTACGCTAAGGCCGGTCTTTCTTCTTGCAGTGGATCACAACTTATTTGTACCAATTGTCAATAAAGTTTTGTTTTTAAAATCTCAAAAATCCCCACAAGGGTCATTCTCTCCAGACCATGTGTTTCTATTTCTGGACTTTCCTTTATCATCTTCCAGACCAGGTGTGGGTAAACCTCAACTCTGGGGCAACAATGGGGATTAAAATTTAATGTATAAATGTAAAAAGGCATAAGCGTTTTTACCCTTTCAACAATATCTATTGTAAAATTGCAGGTAAAGCAGTGAAAAGGCATACTGGCAATTCAAATCATTAGTATAATATGGACAGGTTTGGCAGGTCGAATGAAAATGCCAAAAGGGCCACCTGTAGCCCTCGGGCCGTAGTTTGCCCATGTCTGTTCTGGACTAGTTGTTTCTGCACATCTCAAAGAAGTTTTTATTGTGTAAACGTGTTTCATACAACACAGTTAACACTCGGCTGACCACTGACACTGACCTCTGTGGTTGTCGTGACGCTACGATGCGGTTTTCTTTTCTGTACAGTAAAGTTTTAATCTTTCTGTTGACACAATTCACAGCTAAAAAGGCTAACGCCAGACAGTAACTAAGAACTAACGAGCAGAAAACTACACACAAAATTAATCTACTCTCTTACATGCACATGCAGACCAGTTGCTAACGTTGACTCTTCCAAAATTGACATTAAATGTACAGTGCATTTACCAGTGAAGCAGTTAAACGACGACCATCAGTAGCGTCAGAGTCTTGTGACCGGATTATCGTCTTCAATAAACACTATTCGTCAACAACACGGATCGGGAAACAAGAAAAACTGTTGCGTCATAATGTGAAGACCTCCTAAAGACCTCTGTCCATATTAAAGATAAGAAAAATCTAAAGTTTGATGTGAATGTAGATAAACTTCATAAGTGAGTGGAAGTGAACTCTGAACTACTGCATTTTTGTCACTACGCCTGTAAACGTCATGCTAACGCCAACTAGCCGCGCTGACTACTTCCGGTAAAGCGGCTGAACAACTGTTCTACATCATTTTTACAAGAAAAATACAAACGCCCTTTTCAATAATCTCATACCAAACGTATTTGAATATATATTTTGTGCGAAATTTGATCTTGAACAGTATTAATTTCACTTATAACATATGTTGCATATATCCGCCAGAAAGTATACTCACCTTAAATTTCATATCAGTGTTCAATGTTTGATTCACGTATCATACATCATATTATTTAAATAATTGCCTTATTAATTGAATAAATAAAAAGTATGATTTGTATACCTATAATTATGTATATGTACTTTATGTTCATATATATTCATGATTTTCTACTTATTTCAATGACAACAGCTTTGGAGAAAACTTTTTTTTTGCTTTGCAGGTTGAATCTCTCAGTGGAGCTCATTGTCAGGGTCAGAATCGGATTTTCCCAAATTACAGATGTTTTCAAGCACTGAAAGATTGCAGCTTTTCACCAATAAAAACAACAAACACGATATCTCAGGTTTTTTTCCCCTTCTCTTTAAGAAGAGCAGTAAAGACTTTATTTTTTTTTTACTTTTACAAAGTCATTCATAAAAATAAAGGTAGCAAAATAGGGCCAGTTCTGTACAGACAGTATAAACAATATGAACAGACGCAGCTGAAGTCTCAAACTCCACCAGGTCATTTAACAGGTGTTTGACATATTCACACACACGAAGACAAAGGAAATGTCAAATTTTATCTTCATCCTCACAAGGAGGAAAAAAGCACCAAACATATTCAGTCTGGTTCTCATAGGACCCACAGTGTCTAGACACTGATTCAGAGTCAATACTTCTTTGGCAAAACCTGGGTTTAAGTTTCGTAAAAGTCTTTAATTTTTTTACAGTACAGGTTCAAAGTCAAAAACCCATTTTCCTTCAGTCTTCTTTTTGGTATAAAGACTCCACTGATGGGTGACAAGAGGTTTTTACCCCAAATACAGCAATGAACTAAGAACTAAGAACACGTGTGCCAAATGTTGGCAACAACTCAAACCAAAGCAGAAACAGGAAGATAAAGATCCTCAGATGGTCCCAGCCCTGGTTCCTGACCTGATCCCAGATCAAGGTCCTGATTCCAGGCAATTTTATTGTTCTAGATCCCAGTTACAGGCGACCACTGTTAGGGTTATGAATGGCAGGGTCTCTTTTAGGGATGTCCAATATTAACATTAACATTGATTTTGCCAATGTCCAATTTACTGATATTGTCCAATACTGCCAAGGATGATGATCGTGTATTGGTCACTCAGGTGAAGAGAGGGGCTAGGCTGTTAACCGATCACCACCTGGCGTTTAGCTGGCCGACCTGGCAGTCCAAAGTGCATTGTGAAGGTCTAGGAAGGAGGTCTATTAGAATCCCCTCTAATAGAGGCCTTCAATTCCCACCTCTGAAGGAGCTTTGACCAGGTCTCAAGTGGCTAAGATAAGCTTTCTCTGTAGGGAGGCAGGACACTCCCTTAAAGATAGGGTGAGGATTGTTTCCAGGAGAAGCTTGGAGTCAAGCCACTGCTCCGCCACCTCAAAAGGATATTATTGGGGTGATATGGGCATCTACATCGTATGCCTTCGTGGATGCCTCTGGATATCCATGCTCCGACTGTTGTGTCTGTGACCCAGCTCAGGATAAGCAGACGAAGGTGAATGGATAGCAATGATTCCATCTAGTAACTTTCACAATTAAGCCGATTATCCCTGAAATTCTTTTTAAGGCACACAATATTTGGCAAAACCAAGGCAATTGCAGTATCAGGTTTTCATTATTGGAAGTAAAAGCCATGAACACTCTAATATCTAGCTATTTATCCCTGAAATAAATTTTTGGGCACACAAAGTAATGATTTTTTAAACTATTGGGCCAATGAAATCAGATGGTCAATATTATTGGACAACCCTGGTTTCATTGGTTCTCATTCCTTATGTTTACTACAGTATAAATGCTTGTAGGACATCTTCAGTACTGTCCATACACAAGTGACATCCCAAGCCCCGATCCCAGTCCTAGACCCAGTCCCAGACTCTCTCTCAGGGCCCTCAGCTGCTCCTCTCCCAGTCGGATCTTGTCATCAAGCTGTCGTTGCTCCACCAGTAGAGCAGCTTTCATCTTCACAAAGTGGCTGCAAGATAGATTATTTGGGATTCAGATGTATTCTGTTCACACAGAAGCAATAATCCTAGATTGAAAAATTTAAGAGACATACGCATAATCACGGTGCTGCTCTGGACTCAGACTCTGGGCCAGGACTCTGCTGACGACCTGCTCTCTGCTGTCCACGTGATCCTTCAGGTCCTGGGCTTCAGACAGTTGATGCATGAGCTGACGCTTCTTTTCCAGCAGGGAGAGCTGTGGCACACACAGGAGTTTACAATGCTGTTTGGACTTGTTTGGACATTATTTCTCTCCTCCCACCTCATGCCCTTACCCTGTGATGCTCCTGCTCCTCCTGCTCCAGGCTCTCCAGAGCAGTGTCCACTCTGAGAAGTCGTCCAGACAGGGACAGCAGTAGACTCACCACCTTGTCCAGGTCTCCCATGAACATTCGGAACTTGTCTATTTCCTGGGACCTGCACACAGACACCACCATTTGCTCCACCTAAAATGAAGGAGGACAGACTTCAGATGTGATCTCAGTGACCCCACAACATGAAGGAGGTTCTGGATCCTGGTCCAGCAGCTGACCTGGTCTCCTAGCAGAGCATTGGCTCGCATGTCCTCCTGAAGACCTCTCTGAGCTTCTCTCAGGACACCTAGCTTCTTCCTCAGACTTTCCATGAGCTGCTTCTGCACCACAAACAACAGAGACAAGTATGTAGACCACATTTGTCAAACTCAAGGCCTGTGGACCAAATTCTGCAATTTTTTACAGATCAAGGAACAATATTTGTAGCTTACGTAAGTACAAAGAAAAGTGCATGAATGTTTACTAATACTAGGGGTGCACTGAATGGTTCTGCCACCAAATATCATCAGCAGTAAATGTCCAAAAAGGGCATTTTCAGTTTTTGACCAAAAGACTTAACACTGCAACAAATGCCCAAAACAGGAAGTTATGATGATGTAAGCAAAAACCGCATCCATCCAAAAGACCATTGCTATATATACTTCAATATATAGCAATGGTCAGTCAGAGACAGAAATTAAGTGGTACAAATGATTGGAAAAATAAGACAATTCCATGATTGTTTTTTGGGCTTTTTCCTCTTTTTGGTTTTGGCCAAGAATTTTATTTCTATGAATCACTAATTTATATTGTAAAGTAGTTATAACTCTCAAGTTCAATGCTCAATCCTGATATTGACCAAGTGTCCAACAGAATCCCTCAACAACCTCAATAATTCTTTCACCTTGTAGTTCAGTTCATCATCGTCATCCTCATTTTCCTGCCGGTCTTCATTCTTATCCCGGTTTTCAGCGAAGTCCTTCAGTTGATTCAGCAGCTGGGCTTTAGCTGCTGATGTACTATAGTAGGAGGAGCAGCTGGAGCTCGCTCTGGACCTGCTGAGGAGGGAGTTCACCATCAGACAATTTGATCTATTTTCTGTTATCTCACTGACCACAAAACAACACTATAATTCAGGGATGTTAGATATTAACTTTTGCCGATAATTTCCAAACACTACATTTTTTAATCCAACCAATACAAATACCTGCAACCACTGAGGCACAAGTCTGAGGTAAAACTGTGGCAAACGTCTTGGAATTGGAAAATGTGATGTTTCAGTAAATTTAGTAAAACTCAGGTGTGATTTCCGATTGTCAATATTGGAGGACATACTGTTTACTTTCTTACGGATACTACATAATTATCCTTATATTGGCCAAAAAAACTTGTGTACTATGATGGATCAATGGCATCACTCTCCACCAATCACATTTCAGCTCTTTGAAGCCCACCCCATTTAGAATCAGTACCTTTCCAGGGTGTCAGTTATGTTGTCCATGGTCTGAAGAGCTCCACTCCACATCTCTGCTCCTGATTCTCCTTCACTGCTCTGGGAGGTTAGTTCTGAACTCTGCTGCCCTCTGCTGCTCTCTTCTGTCTGCAGCTGCTCATTCACTAAACTGCCCTCAGCCCGAGCCCCTTTCTGAGCATAGGATTCTGGGTCTGGAACTATGTCCATGTCAGTCTCCAGGACGGTCACAGGCAGAGCTAAACAAGGCAGCTCGCTGGTGATTGGCTCTGCCTGCACAGGAAGCAGCTCCTCCTGGAAGTCATCAATGTCTGTCTCCAGTGGAAGGTCTAGGTCAGTCTCCATGCTGTGTGCTGGACTGGGACTGAGCGTGCGCCATGATTCAGTTCCTGGTTCCAGGGTATGGTTTTGGGTCTGCTGTTGCTCCTCATTGTCCATGGAAAAGTAGGACTCAGGAGTGGCACCTCTGTTCCCTTCAGGGGCAAAATGGGTCATGTCCCGGTGAACTTTTAGTGCAGAGGACCGATCAGAACTAGTGTCAATGTAGGCACCTGAAAAACTGCTAATGCAAAAAAAAAAGAGTCTCACATTAGATAGAAGAAACTTTAACACTGTTACAATGCTGAAATACTTATTTGCACATTAAAGAAGGCTGTTTACATTTTTCACCTGAAGCCAGCCTTTTTATTTGCCCATTATTGTGAGGGCCAGTTTATAATGTTTATGATTGTTTTTGGCAAGTTATTATGTCCCACTCTAGACAACTTTTGTTTACTTTAAATCCTGCACAAAAAGATATAGTACTGTCTCAAACAAAAATAAATATGGCATAATTCTATAACTTATGTTGAAGAAATGTTTTTAAACCGATCACAAATAAGGACAAGCCAGTGTTTTATAGTGCTGATCCTCATCCCAGAATAAATGGTGAGGAAGGGCATCCGGTGTAAAAACTGCAGGTAAAACTATGATGCAAGACAACAAAACAATTTCCATACTGGATCACAGGTTAGCACTGACCACCAACAGTGCTGTTAACCTAAAGAGTACTGTTGGAAACTGGACTACTGTTGGTCGAAGAAAAAGAAGAAGAGGCGGGAGATTGATTTAGGCAAGAAGGGAAAAGAGGAAGGTCAGAAGTGCAGGGCTGAAAGAGGGGACTCTATGTAGGTACAATGATGGGGAAAACTAGAGAACTAGCTGACATGAGTAGGGAGTAGGGAGAAGAAGAGTATATCATTTGTGTGTGCAGGAGACTAGGTGGAAGGGCAACAGGGCTAGAAATATTGGAGGAGGTTTTAAGTTATTTTATGATGGTTTAGATGGGAAGAGAAATGGAGTAGGGGTGATCATTAAGGAAGAGTATGTTAAACATGGACGAGAAACAAGTGTCAGACAGGTTGATGTGTGTAAGGGTTGAAATAGAAAGAGCAATGTTTCGTTAGCGGGTATCCTCCACAGGCGAAATGGCATGATGATAAATTAGCATGCGTTGTGGTGTGAATCACAACGTCACAATGACAAAAAAAGGAATTTAATCTTTAATTTAATGAGCCAATCAGCGTGAGGAACAGAAGAGACGTTTAATTAAACAAGACTACCAAAGATGTCTTCTAGGGTTTATCATCTCTACATATATTTACTGTTGGATTAAAAATGTGCAACATGCTAAAGATTATTTTGAAGAAACAAGGACTGCTGCCTCCAGTGGTCAGTTTTCTGTGATTTCAAACAGTGAAATCCAGAGACAGGAGACAGTGGTGGATCAACTTCACAGTGTCTGGTCTAAATTGTGGTCTCACCTGATGTTTGACTGAGGCTCCTGTACCACTCCATCCTGCCCGTACAAACTTCTCTGATGCTCTTCCCCTCCTCTATGAGGAGGTGCAACTGGCCTAAAGGAGTGCCTGGAAAACATAGGACTGGGAGGAGCCAGTGAGACAGCTGGATTGGATACTGGGTTCTCCTGGGGAAGTGATTGGCTACAGGAGCAGCGAGGGCAGCTCTTAGTCACATCCTTTTTTTCAGGAGGAAGACTGAAGGATCGCTGCCTACTGGGCTCAGGAAATTGAGGCATGTATGAGGAGGAGGAACTGTGGGGGAGACCCTGATGTGATGCTCTCCGGCGGTGAAACTCCTCCCACTTTGGAGGTGGAGGTCTTGGAGGTGGAGCTTTCTTTCTACCAAGTTTGACGGAGCCTGCCATCTCATCCACCTCACTCAGGGTCTGTTTGGTTTTCAGAGAGGCAGACATGGCCCCCCACAGGTCATTTTCTGACATGGCTCTTCCCCTCAGAGCCAGAGGAGGATTAAACGAGGGTCGTCCCCGTTCTCCTTGTGCCATGTCTGAGCCTTTGGGGAAACATGGATGCTGCTGGACATAGTGGTCAGGGGGTCTGGAACCACGTCTCCAACTCATGTAGTCTCTGAGATAACAGGATAAAAGAAAGAAAAGTAAAAAAAAAAACAAAAAACAACAAAGCAGACATTAATGCCCAACATGGTCTCTAATCCAATCTAAAACATCGTAATCCAGTAAACGTAAACTCTAATTTAGCGGTGCTTGGACCCCAAGCTGCGTAAAAATTAACAATTGGACAAGATTCTATCCTTCTTGATACAACAGACATGAGTCTTTCTGAAATATCCATCCATCCATTTTCACACACAACAAAGGCCTTCTTTCTTCTTATCCATTATCAGGTCTCAGGACAGCAGTCCCCATGACCACCACCCACATCATCACACCAGTCCCACTTGAACCTTCCTCAAGATAGTCAGCCCACAGAAATTCAACCTGAAATATGTATTTATTGACAGCGCACCCAGTCTGTCCTGGGTGCTTTGCAGCAAGATGTTCTCTAATGAGGAGACAAAGCCTCAAAACGGCTCTACCATCTGCAAATCAAGAGTTCTGCACTACAAGACAAGACAATGTTATAAGGACTCTGTTGATAAAGTTGATCCACAGTGGATTACCGTGGACATTTAGATTTGGAGAAGACCAGTTTTGATACCAGCTGTATAAATTATTATTATTATAATAACAAATTATTGGTGTAAACATGATTGATTGTTTCATGTAGAAATCTCATGGCCTCTAATCCAGTCTGAATCATGAGAATCCAGTTGTGTCTTCAAATCTAGTCGTTTCCTCTAACCTTGTCTCCATGTCCCCCAAATCAATCTCAGCCTTCACACATTTGCTGTAGACACTTTTCAGTTACATGCCTACCACTCTGGTCCAGCTATGACCAAGCAGGATTTCCTTAGAACCTCTGAAGCAAACTTTAAGTCTCCTGTGACAATGAAAAGGAAATATTGAGCTACTAAGGGTATGTATGTGTAACAGGAAGTGCCTTACCTCTCAGTCAGACTGTATTTCCTGTTGATTCTGCTGGTTTCCTGTTTTCTGCTGCTGGGACACGTCTGTGGGATGAAGAAAGAAGATTACATCCACTCATCAATATAATCTTTGAGCAGAGCCTTAATTTATCTTAATAAATGCTTATTAAGCAGTGACATCCAAAAATATCGTCCAGTTCATATTATTGGACATCTCTGTTATTTATTTTTTATCTCAAGTTTCTATACTACTGATAATATTTTTATTTTTACCTGTGTAGGCTCGAAGCACCTGGTTGTGTATCCTTGGTTGTCCAGGATTTGTGAAGAACTACAAAAGGGATAAAAAGCTGACAGTGGAACTTGACCCATGCTCTGGATTTGAGGGAACATCTGGAAGTTGTGAAGATGCTGAAAACCTTGACGGCTTTCAGAACTGTAAAGACACTCCTGACGTGGTTCAAGTCCAGCTCTGTCTGGCGACTCTTTTCTCAGTCGTTCAAGTTCTCTAATTTCTCTAATCTTCTCCATCTCCAGCTCTAACTCCCGTTCTCTTTGGAGACGTTCAATCTCTCTGACCCTCTCCAACTCCAGTTCTTTCTCCTGTTCTATCTTTAGTCGTTCCCTCTCTCGGTTCTGTTCCATCTCCAGCTGCCTCTCCTGCTCCCACTGCCTCAGCCTTTCCTCTCGTTCCCTTTCCCTGATCCTCTCTTGTTCCATCTCCCTCTTCCTGTCTTGGAGCTCCCATTCCAGTTCCCTGGACTGATTTTGTCTCCTGCTGGTGGATGAAAACTGTCTCCTGGTCTCAAGGTTGTTTGGATATAAATGGTCTTCCTGGAAGAAGGGTCTCCTTGAAAATGGTGGCGCACAGAGCTCAGACTGTTCAGGTTGAGGCCTTGTTTTTTTCTGTTGATAACCAGACAGACCTGGAACACTTGGTACAGGAGTTATTCTGCTTGTCTCTTCAAAGAACCTCATTCTGTCAGCAAATGGTAGGATGTCATAGTCTTCCACTGGGGGACAAGAGGAGGAGCGACTGGAGGGTGATTTTGTCTTATCACCCAGCATTCTACCCCGTTCATCTGCTTCTCGTTCAGGTTGAAGTTTATGCTCTGGAGTCCAACGCCAACGTCGAGCTTTTCCAGCAGGTGCAGGTTCTTCCACCACTCGGACTCTGAGTCCAAAACTGGGAAGTCCAGAATCCAACATTTGTTCATTCCTAGACACAGGACCACTTTGGGTTTGGAATGATCCAGATAAATGTTTTGGATTTTCCAGAGATGCTGTTGGCCTGACATCCTGAATTTGAGTAGGTGGAGCAGAAACTCCTTTTCTGTTATTGTTATCAGCAACATCCAAACTTCTCTGATGATCTCTCAGGTCTGGACCGTCTTCTTCCTGGACAGTTTCACCGCTGCAGAGTAATTCTCCAGGTCCACGGCTCCGCTGGAGTTGAGACTTTTTCTTTTGTATCTCATTACGTAGGTTGGTGGCAAATCTGTCGCTGCGCCGGCGGTTCCTCCGGTTATTTCTTGAAGTGTTTGAATTCCTCAAAACTGTTTCTCCTTCACTGCTCCCATCCGTTTGTCCACTCCTGTCTGCAACTCTCCGTTCGTCCAGTAACGTGTCCACACTGACAGCAGAATTAAGAGGCTGGAAATCCTCATGCAAGATCTGCTTGAAGACCTTGTGCTCCTGGGTGGATGTTCCATCATGATCACAGGGAACACTGACAGAGCGGCACCAGTGGTTATAATTCTGGACTGATCCACCATTTACAGATGGTCCTTTGGTTCCATCACTTGAAACCCCATGAATTCCAGGTGATCCAGGGGTTTCATCATGCTTGTTCATAGCAGCGTTGATGTGTTGATGTACACCTTCCTCATCTTCTCCTGCAGTGTGGTGGGATAAACTTGAACTCAGCTGGATGTTTGATTTCTGAATGGACAGATCAGCAGGCGTTGCCTCCAGAGAAGGATCATTGTTTTCCAAGTGCATTAAGTGAAACTGCATCATCAGAAGTTTTTCAGGAGCACTATGGCGCTGCAGAGTTGCCGAGGAATGTTTGGTCCGAACAGGAACTTGAACTAAATGTACAGCAGAAGACGGTTCAGGAACAGAACCAGATTCACATTTGATTTGTTTCGTCTCTTCAGTCTGGTTTTGGAAAAATTGTCCATCTCTTTGCTCCAGAGTTTGGTTTTTGTCATCATGCTCTGAGAGGCCATTCTGAATTTGAGACTCAACAGTGGACAGGTTCCCATCAGAGTGTGAGGAAACATCAGAAGCTTCAATGGGGTCAGAAGCACCACTTTGATTATCTGTAATGAGAAGTCCTCGAGTGGCTCTGAAACTGTCTTTCCTGGCTGGCGGTTGAGGAGGATTTATTCTGCTCTGTAATTCTCTCTCTTCTCCATTTCTTCCCATTTCGAGGTTCTCCTCTCTCCTCTCAACCTCGTAACAGCAGGACGAAGGCCGCTCCCTGACCTCCACGTGCCGTGGTCTGGGTCTGGTCAGGGATCTGGATTTCAGTTGCACCTCATCTGGAGCAGCAGGGTGCCTCTGGTTGGAGATTTGGCCAGGAGGTCCCAGAGTGTGGATGAGGTTCTCCATGGGGCAGGTTTCTTCAGGCCTGAGTGGAACCGCGGCGTAGTCAGAAGTGTTGGAGCTGGCGGAGAACGAGCTGTAGGCAGAGTCTCTCTTGCTGTTTATAATGGCTGAGTCAATAGGTGAATTCCTGGAGTCAGAACATGGTTGCGTGTTGGGAGTTGGCATGTCCAAGCTCTCCATAGAGCCCAGGGAACTACTTTGGTCAGTGGAAGAATATGGTCTGGTCAGCTGACTCCACTGAATGGACAGATCACTGCAGAGAGAACAGGTAAGAACAGTCATAAAAGGTAAAAGTTAGAATTGAAATAATTAGAAATAAAACTGATCTGAACTTTGTATGTTCGTCTGAATCATACAACGAAACAGAATCTATCTAGCAAAAAATGTCATAATCAGAAGGTTGAATAGAAGAGAAAGCTTAAGGTGCACCCAGGAAATCACTCAAGTTTAAATTGACTACTTTTTTCCAATAATCAATATGCTGATATTGTTCAAATACTTAATATCCATTTCCGATATCAACAAATACCAACATAGGCCACGTAATATTTATTTATCTGTACAAATCACTGTTTGACTATTGGATTAATAACATGAGCTGAAATCAAGTGACTTTCACTTTACAGGTGTTTATTTCTAAAGCCATTTTAGGCACACATATTTCGCTGAAATCCAGGTATTGCCTTATCAGATTTCATTGTTGGAAGAAAAACTGATCATGATTCTTATACATATTGGACAATATGCTGATATGAGGCTGATATTATCCCACCTCCCTAGTTTAAATCAAGAAAAGGGCCCAGCTCAATCTCAGAAAAAAATTATCAACATGCTTTGCACTTTTAAATGCTTATTGTACTAAAGATAATTTAGATGAGCAGACCATTTCTACTCCAGCTCTGATGGTAAATATTTAGTGCTGAGCTCTCATTTTGCTACTCATATCTTTGTTCTATGGTCGCTTCTGTTTCAACTCAATACGGTCCTCTTGATTCAGATCATCAAGTAGCCCATTCACAACTGGGGAATTTCCCATAAAACCAAATTGCAATAAAAACCACAGCAGAGAAAAAAAGGAGTGTTTTTTTTAACTGGGGAAAAAGTGAGGGGAACATTTTTAACATGTCCTGGTACAGGAAGTTCTCCTGCTCTGATTCAAGATCATAAACTTGCACACTGCTTGACATTTTTTCTCGAGCGCTTTTTTGTCTTTTTGATGAAAGAAGTTACAATTCCTGGTTTTTTTTTGAAGATGCTACAGTAGACAGCAGCAGAGGTGTTGTTGTTCACTGTTTTACAGTATTTTGCTCCTTCTGATAAGATAAATGTGGAGGCCACTGGGCCACAGGGTAATTTTGTTTGTCTATCATGCCCCCCAGTGGACAGAAATTCTACCATAAGCCCACCCAACGCAGCCCCCTACAAATTGACATCCTATTGTAGACCTTGTTAAGTGTAATTTTACCTGTACAAACCACAGAGTGTGAGTTTCTGCCATCTAGCGGCTGGAAGATGGTACCATTCAACTATTACATTAGTGGTACAGTTCTGTCCCTGGCCCTATTCCATTGGAAGCCTCTCACACCCCCGCAGCATCCCCAGGCAACTACATGAGAAATACTATTATAACCGAACAGTTATAATCCCGAAGGGACTTGCATCAGTCACTAATGTAAAACAGCTTTGCTTGTATGAAATCCCTGAATCTTGCTCTGTAGAACAGTAGCAGGGAATGTCTCACAATGAGAACATGCTGAGGTCACTTCCTGTCTCTGTGAGTTTTTTTTAAGCAATAAAGTTGACAATTGACTCAGGCAGTCCCAAATGAACACATACAGTATATATATTATCCTATATTTAAAACCTTTATTTTAGTATAAACTATTTCAACTGTTAAGCATCATCAAATTTCACAATATTTTTAGGTCAATCTTAATAAAGACCCAGACAGACTAACTTCCTGTCATCATGGGAAGTGATGTCACCTGTTTCCAGACCAAACAACTGACAACAAATGACATCAGCACCGATGAGTCATCGCAGTGAGTGTCTGATTTTGTTCAAACCACAAGCTAATCTAATCATTCATTCAATCACTTGTCCAACTTTTTAACCAACAATTCATGTAGAAGAGTAATCAACCCTAATCCCAGATGGACGATATGTCCTGCTACTATCTCTGGTTTCATTCTCTGTACTTCCAAACCGTCCAGAAATTGTACATTTCTACACCATCCATTGAGGAAGTAGGCATTGCAGAAATAAAAAAATAATTTTCAACATATTTTCCAGTGGCCGAGAAGAAGTTTAATGACCTATTTAATCAGGTCATTAAATTAACAGAAGCGAGGACTCGGTCATTTACAAGACCAAGATCAACTAGGACTTGAACTTTTTCTTTTCCTTGTTTATATGTATTGAAATTGTACATTGCATGTTCTGAGTAACATCCATTGCACGTCTGTCCATCCAGGGAGTGGATCCGTCACCTGTAGTTCTCCCTGAGGTATCTACCTTTCTCTTTTCTTTTCTTTTTCCCCCGATAAAAGGGTTTTGTTTCGGTAGTTTTTCCAGTGAACAGAGTTTTTCAAGAACAGAGGACGTTACCAACCCTGTGAAGCCCCATGTGACAAAATGTGTTTTGTAAATGTTGGCTATATAAATAAAATTTGATTGATTGATGGTGACAGAAGTGGGATCTCACCTGTGTTCATTACTTGTCCAGTTAAAGGAACCAGGGTGAAGCTGCATTGCAGAGGAAGGAGCCAGATCAGGAGGAGGTGGAGGGAAAGGGGCCGAGTTAGTGGTAGAGGCCTGGAAAGAATTAGGAGGTGATGCAGGAAGTGGAGGAGGCAGATCTGAAAGTTTTGCCAGGTGCCAGGAGTGAGGCCGGAACAGAGGAACGTTCCTCCTGTGAAAAAAACAAAACAAAATTAAGTGATCAGCTGATGTGGACTCGCACTGCGTGTTTGACTTGGGTTCCTCATGTTCACGTCAACATATATTTATAGCGATGTCAAATTTAAACTTTTTGCTGGTATCCAATATCAACCAATATGTCAACCGATATGTTGCTGTGAATATTTAATCATCATATTTACAAACCACTGAATAAGATTAATTCAGTAATTGTCAATAATGCCATCTAGTTACGTTTACTTTAATATAAAGCGGTTTTCCCCAAAACTTTTTTTGAGGATACACAAAAATATCCTTGGCGATTCCACAAAAATATCTTTCAGCTTTTCATTATCCAAAAAAGATTTTTATGGATACTACATATTACACCAATAATGTTTAGCTAGAATTTTATTATAACACTCTTTTATAATATAGAACAGAAAAATTGCAGTAAGAGAAGAAAGTGAAGGTGAAGGGAAAAAAGACACGCACACTCACGAAAATGTTCTCCTTCCAAAACCTGGGAAAAAACAGTTCTGATTAAACAATTCTACTTTAGCAGCTAAATGCGGAAAGAGGCAGTGTTTATTTTGGAAACGTTTTGCCACCTCCGCAATGTTCCTGATTTGTTTTTCCTCAGATCACAGATAAAACTGAAAGTCCATGCTGGAACCAAAATCGCAATCCAGCCAGTCCAAACGGATTTTGTTTATTGTTGATTTGTTATTTTCTTTACTAAAACACGCATGTTCATACAGGAAAATTTCCTATTACAGCAAAGTTTCCAAAAAAACGACATATTAATGTAGCAGCTACAGACGAGGACACAGAACCAGGGTGGAAACAAGGTGGTCTTATTGTCTTTGTCGATTCTCAAGCACCCAGTTTCTCTTACCCAAAAGTAGTTCCACCTTGGGCAACTGGACGGACTAAGTTTTTTGTTTCATCTCACATCCCAGATCCAACAGAAATAAAGGAGCCTGTTGGATGAGGGCTGTAATGTCTTCAACAAACCTTCTCCATCCAGTTGTCCACCATGGAATATTTTCTAATTGGCTAGCTAAACAACAAGACCAAAGACAAGAGCAAATTTGGACCATGAATAGTGTATGTAAAAGTGTGTCAGCATCAGAAACTGTCCGTGACCTACCAAAAACTGGAAAATCCAAACCCAGATGGATTCCAGATCAGCTCAGTATCTTTCCTGGAGATTTCCAAAATTCCATATTGCTCTGAATACAAATATCTGTAAAGTCCTCAGAGGAGAACATAAAGATGAAGGAGGAACACCATTGGCTTATTGTGTTCCAACAATCAGGTGGAAATGGTCTACCAATGTGCAAGTCAAGAAGAACTCCAAAGCTTCTGGAAAACTGCTGTCCCTTTTCTCTCCTCCTCCTCCAACTCACTGAAGACAAAACACACTTCTCTCTCTCTTATTCTTTCCCTGTGTTGCTCACCTCTTCCCCTCCCTGACAGGAAGTATGAGTCGCTTAGAGAGGAAGTCTTGTTCCGTGGAGATAAAGTTCTGGAACGGTGCTTAAATAATACCCAGAATTCCACACTACTATTGTTGTAGCTGAGATAAATGCAGCGGCACTTCCTTGTGTGTGTGTGTTTTATAGTGAGAATAAAGGATAAAATAAAGTGTTAGAATGACTCATGGATGTGTCCTTTTAGGTGGAGATGGCCATTTTTTAGTGAAGATATAGTATGGAATTTAAAAAAAGAAGAAAAAGAAGACTACTACATTTTAAATGTTTGAATTAAGGAAAAGTTTGAGTTTGCTTTCAGGAGATTCAGGTAAGCAATGTGATTTTTGTGCCTTTTTCTACAATCCTGACAACATTACGCTACTCACACTGTTCAAGTAAATCTTAGAGGTGATCAGTTCACAGCTCCTAACTCGTGTTCTCATACTATAATATCCGATGGTCAGGAGCAATTGGACTGCTCACACTGTGAGATCATACGCAACATGTTTGTATTCATTCTGTAGCCAGAACTGCTTTGGGTAAAAAAGCTGCCAAGTGTATTGTCAATGTAATGTAAAAAGTGAATGCTGGCAGTTGCTCTCCGCGACACGATGACAGTAATTCTCAGCAAATAAAAACTATATTCCCCGAAAATCTGTGCCATTCCATGACTTAATACAGAAAAGAAAAGGTGACCACCACTGCGACGTGTATGGGCAAGGATATGTTTTGGCAGAAGTGGTCAGTTTGGTCTGTAACTTCTGCCATGCCACTTGTTTTCTTATGCAAATCTATGTCCATGCATGTCCAGTGTGGCATGATGGGGGGAAACATGGATAAATCAGAAGGATTTCAAACATGCTTTGCTGCGTGCACTGATAGGTTTGGGGGGGCGCCAATGCAATCTTTCTTGGAGCCCGACACTGGTATATACTGTATGAGATCCTATTCTGTGCCTATGTTGGCACTTTTATTTATACATTTATTTTACCAAACATCAATTTTTAAGCACTTCCCAGGTTTCGACCACATCTATGTCAGGTAGGTTTGTACAACAGTTTAATGCAGTTAGCAGTTCTATAAAATACCAGTTCTGGAAACAGTTCAGACTTTCAAGTTCAATCTTTAAATAGGTGAGTTTTCATCATTTTCTGTCAGAAAAGAAGAAATTGTACAGAGAACCTGATAATATATATTCTCATCCGTACAAACTATCCTGAGTTGCTGCCACCTAGCTGCTAGAGGCATGATGTCATTCAACCATGAACCCATTTTATAAAGTACCAATCAAAAATAATTATCAAACATACAAGGTATCACGTATGCCAAAATATCTTAAAGAAATCAATGAGGGTCTTCTGATGAGACAGGAGTGCGAGTTATAGTTCACTGAGGCGGTACCCTAAATTCTAATACATTATTTTTGTACGTGTATGTTACAAGTCAAGAAGGCCGCAGGGACACCGGGGACCAGTCCGGAAAAGTAGGATAAAATCTGAAGTAGAAAGTCCTCCATTAGTACGACTACCATTTAACTTCAAAGCATAGACTAGAATAGTCCTTAATTGTTAACATAACAAAATTAGCCTTCCCTGTGTGTATGTGTACATGTGATGTACAAGCATGTGAGCAGATTCCTCACATTCCTTGTCTTCCTTCTCTCTCACCTCCTCCCTGACTCTTTGTTTCTAACTAGAACTAGAACTCATTAGTGGGTTTATGGTCAGCCTCTGTTTCCTGTTTTTATGCTTTCACTAAATACTACCAGAAATGTTTTAACATTTAAAACCATCTTAAGAAAAACACTGGATTCTGCCTCAAGGTCTGCAGAACCAAACAATCCCAACAGTTTATGGAATTGCTGGAGGTCTCCTTTAGCCTAAAGTCACCCATCAAAAGACAACAGTTCGCTGAAAACGAAAAACAGGGATGAAATTGTGGCAACTAAACTTTTTTTGGCTGAAGGACTTATATCAATTACACAAATGACTGAAACAGGAAGCTATGATGATGTGAGCAAAAACTACAGCAAATGCAGGCACATCTGTAGGTGTGGACATATTTCAATAGACTTGGCAATCTATGGAGTAAAAGAAAAAAAGGCAGGTATACAGTGGAGCTTCAGGATATGAGATACTGTAAACATTACTGTATTATAAATTACAAGTAAGCAACTTTTGCTTCTTCCAGTTTGGATGAAAAATCAGGTGACGACTGCTCATCCAAGTTCTGCCTCTGTGCCAGATCCCAGGTCTGCTGCTGGGACCATCCTCTGCTTGATTCTCTGTGTGATATGAGTTACAAAGTTTAAAGGTTTGGAAAATTGATACCATTTTCTCATTCAATTTGGAATCAAATACCAAAGTAGTTAATTCAGGATTCGATTCCGTATTAACTAACCCGCATTCGATTCTCTTTGCATTCGCATTCAGGCTAATTTGGTATTCGCTGCGCATTCGACACCCGCTTTACATTCACACACGATAAGAGAGCGAATGCGCATTAGTCTAACCATGGTACAGTTTCAATTTGATCACGTGGTTATATAACGAGATCTCGTTAATAAGCGGTTTTATTCAACATGGATTCTGTCAACAAACGCACATGCAATTTTGAAGAAGAAATGGAGCAGGTCAGAGAAAGATCAAGGCGACGAATGAAGGTGATGAGAAGGAGACGCAAAGAACGAATGAAGAAGATAAGGAGAGAAAATCTGAGGAAGTGTTTTGTAATCCTGTTCCTAATAATGCAGCAACATCTAGCGGTTGACAAGGAGATGAGCCGCTCGTTGCATTTTACAAGCTTGTTAAACTAATGCGGGTGTTGTTGTGTTCACACACACGGGGAGCAACAACCGGTATCGAAACCACCCACTAAAGGTGGATTAGTTAATGCGCATTAGTTGACAACCGGTATCGAAACCACCAACTAAAGGTGGATTAGTTAATGCGCATTAGTTGAGGAGCGAATGCGCATTAGTTTGTAATGCGAATTCAAACGGGGAATGACACTGCGTCGCAGCGAATACCGAATTAAGTGCCAGTGTGAAAACGGCATAAGTTTGTCAAATGAAAACATACAACCCAACAGCAGTCACAAGATCGTACAACTATCAGTTTATGATTTGATCACTTTGTGACATACGTATATCTCCTTTATGTGATTTTAATTGTCAGTAGGGCAGTCTCTTTAAACAATAATCAACATAGTGTCTAACGTGAAAAACCTGGAATTTGCTCTGACTAATTGGTTGGAGCGTTTTCAGAGGAGGATACTCCCTCAGTCTGCAAGATCAGCAGTGCGTTGTCCCAGCAGTGGACATTCTGCGGCTGTTGGTGCAACGATAACATCAATATCAAATCTATCAAAATGCCTCTTATCTATAACCAGCTCTCGAGGTAGCAGTTACAATAACGGCCACCCAAATAACACTGTACCATAATCTGAGCTTTCCTGTGGGTGGTGAACCCAATGCTCGCTATGATATTGCCACAAACTGGTGGGTTTGAACCTCCTTTCTTAACCACAAGGTCACCACTGCACTGCAAGTTCTGTTGTTAATTTTCTCATTTATATTCATTGCTTATCTGTTACCTGGACACACGGCCAGCTGGTGACACATAAATCACACTGCACCATACTGTGGCTGGTGAGTCCATTGCTTGGTCAGGACAGCACTATAACCTGGTGGACTGGAACCTGCAAACTTGCAGATTCAAGTCCCCTTCCACAACCACCAGGGGATGGGGTCAGCAACCTGCGACTTCGGAGCAGAGCTGCATGGTTCCATATTTGCAGTTCAGCGTGGCTTGGGAAAAAATGATAAGTATTTGATTGAATAGTATATTATTTGTGTTCGTTCTCGATCTAAATTGTAAGAATATTGTAAGAGTATAACAACTACTGAAAAAAAAATATATTTTGTTATTTTTTGTTACATAAATATAAAGAAATATGCATTTGGAGTCATATTGATCTTCTGATCCACATACGTATGAAACAAGCTATTCTCCACCATGAACTATATATTAAAAAAAAGAACAGCTCACTGAAAGTAACTTTGTACAGCCCCAATTTGGAGGTGTTGTGTGAGTAGGAGTAGAAGTCCACTTGAGGCCACTTCAGTGTGGGGCTGTGTGTGGGGGTCAGTGGGGGCTTGGAGAGGTGTGAGGGGTATCAATTCAATTCAATTCAATTGAATACGTAGGAGGCTAATCAAATTAGCAGCAATGCTGCCATCTAGTGACTTTCATTTCAATACACAATCAACTTAAACTATTTTGTCAGAAGTCATAATTTAGCCAAATCCAGGCATTGCGTTATTGGGTTGTCATTAAAGAAAATTATAGCATAGTAATATAAAATTAATTAGATAATTTTCCATTTTTCCTAATTACAATGCAATGATACATATTTTGCTAAATTGGCTTGAAACGCACAAAGGATCCCAAGGAAATTTTGTCAGCAAATGGCTCCAGATATCAGTATTGGCTGGTATCGGCATTGTAAATTAAGTGTTTGGGCAATATTGGCAGATGATTAAAATCGGACATTCCCAGTAAATAGGTGTCGAACCATAATGATTCACAGGCCAGACTTAGACATTAACCAAGTCAGTCTGTGTGTGTCAGTGGAATGTCAGGAATGTCCATTGTTCCAAGAGTCGGGGGTGGACTATGTGGACCGTGTGGACTGTGATTGTGTTTCATGGTTCTTGGCTCCAAAATCTTCAGACCTGACCTGGCCTCCGGAGACCCTGGGCTACAAGAATATACAACGATGGGATATGTATGCACGTGTCTCCAGATTTCAGTTAGTAGACAGAGAATTAAATTTTTAATATGTCATTACAAAGATCAGGCCCTGAAAACGTACTTCAGTCTTTGTCCCAATTACAGACAGAAGAGTTTATTAATTGACCACAGAATAATTAAGGGGTCAGTGCTGCCCACTAATGGTACTACTGTCTGTTAGGAGCAACTAGTGCTGGCGCTACCATCTCTGAAGTCAATAGTGCTGGAACTGCCAACTCCCTGGAACAAAGACAACTAGTACTTTTATATCTATATCTATATCTATATATATGAATATATGTGTATATATATATATATATATATATATATACACACACACACACATATACAGCATATATATATACTGTATATAACTATATATATATACATATATAAATATATATTATATATATATATCCAAGGAAAATATCCTGCATACATCGGTATTGGTTAATATCGGAAATTGAGTGTTTGGACAATATCAGCAATAACGGATATTGGAGAAAGATTAATATCTAATGTCCCTTATATATGTATATTATACATACCATACGTATATAATGATTTTATAATAACAGTGCATTATATTCAGATGGTCAAAGGTGAGACAGGGAAGTGGTTCCCTTTGAGTCATAGAAGACAAAATGTTTATTTCTGTTAAACAAAGGTTTTTCTCCACTCCTTGATCTGCTCCTTCTTGTTCTCCTCCTACAGCAAGAGTCAATATCTGTCTTCATTCAGGCTGAACGAAGACCAAAAACAGTGAGACAAAAACAAACAAGCACCAGCTTAGTGTTGAGGAATTGAAAACAGACTGAAACGATGGAGAAAAGCATGTCTGACTCAGTTGTCCTCCACTTGGGCCAGAGTCGGGATTAATTTAAATGACTTAAAACAACACTCTTATTATGATGTTCCTCTGCTCATCATCATCAACTGTCAATAACCTTTAAAATAACCCTGCTCTCATTAACACAGAAAGGCTTAACAGGAAGTTAAGGAGGGAAGTCTGGGTAGAATAGGAAGTGATGCCAAAGCTCTGGAATGTCTGTCCTCCATGTCTACAGCATCACACTGACAAACACATTAGCATCAATACACACACACGCACGCACAAATACTAGAATCAAACAAAAGGTGCGAAAAAAACAGGAAGTCTTGTAAATGTCAAGTTTACTGTCCAGAGAAACACTGTTGACGTTTGAGATGTTTCGGAAGATCCCAGCAAAGGGATAAATAAACAAGAAATGTAAAGTACCAGCTAGAGAGCAGTAATCCCCTGTCTTTACTGTGCTACAGCCCGGTGTTACAGAAGTGGTGGATAAATCCAACTAGACCAACTGTCATAAAAACTGCATTAATAATCCATCCATCCATCTTCATCCGCTCATCTATTTCATGGGTCACCGGCGCAGGGGTCTCCACAACTGCCATCCAAATCATATTGCATCATATCGTAACTTCCATCAAGAGGTGAGCCCACTCGAATGCATTAATAATAAACTTGTGCTTCCAATAACACAGCTGACAGAATTTCTGCACCTAAATTGCCAACCGTAAGGTTTTTATTACATATTTTGCTCCATGTTTTAGTCTAAGTGGCATTAGTTTGGCATAATTCATGTTTCAACTGATTTCAGTATCTGTATAATCCACTAATTACAATCCATTTTCCCACTCTTTTGTGAGAATTCATCTGCATCAGTAAAGTTAATTTAAGTTGGACACATAGTCAATCTATGATCACATATCTATGATATCTATGATTGCGAGCCAAAATAACATTATGCCCTGAAGCGCTGAAAGAAGAATGGATGGTATTGATGCAAGGATTTATATGCCTTATGGTTTTTTTTCTATTTGCTTAAATTTGTATAGTATGGAGATGTTGAAATGACATCAAACAATAAAAGGGTTCAACGTATGGCCTACGCTGCATAAACATAGGTGCAGTCATCTTGCGTGAAGCAAAAACCAAACTCGCTCCAAACTCCCGTTATTCACGTTAAATTTAAGGAAAAAAAAGTTTTTTGAGTGACTTTATTGTTTTTTCGTGTTACTGGTAACTCATTATTATTTTTCGGGCCTAATCAACAACAACCAATCCACTGCTCTTCAACTTTATCAGCAATGTCCTCGTAACGTCTTGGTCTCCAGGTGGTAGAGCAGTTCTCAAGGCTTCATTTCCTAATTAGAGAGCCACTCACAGCATATTGTGCAGTGCAGTCTCACTGTGGGAACAACCTGTCAATCTATTCATATATTAGTAGGACTTCTGTCTAAAGTCAGCTTTCTTCTTCAAAGGCTAAGGTTTTTATTCTGTCCCCTCTTTGTATAATTGACCCTGAGCTTAGAAAAAAAGACCTTGGTTTCCTCTTTATTCTGCTAGCTTTGAGTTATCAAAGTCCAAGGCAATGACAGAATCTATCGCTCGTTATATTACAAAACAATGTCCTGTGTGACAATCTGGTTACAGGAGTGCTGTCTACAGCTAAACCTTTCTATAACTGTAGGCATATATTTCACTAAATAAGGAGAGTGTCACCTGATCCTGATATACTTGTTAATGGAGATAAAATATAAATTGTCAGTGTAAATATCTTGGGTTAATATTAGATTCACAGCTCTCCTTTAAAGGCCATATTGACATGGAATTTGAAAGGAGATAAAGCTAAAAAAATGTCTTAATTGTATAAAAGGTATTTGCATATGTATTGTCTAGTGTATATGTATTGTGTGCTTCTTGCCTTTTTACATCATGGTCAGGGGACTACAGGTGAAAACTAGCCTTTGGCTAATTCTTTCATATTTAACCATGTGTTTATGTCGTACCTTGGATCTAGACCCTTTGTGAGGCCTATGGCTGGACCTAGGGTCCCAGATATTTTGATGCAGTTTGAGGACGCAGGGGGTCCTGTGCCGTATTGAGTCTTCTATTTCGGTCCTCTATCTCTTTATCTATCCCCCCTCTATTCTCTCAGATTCAAAAAACTAATTGAACTGAATTGAATCGGATCGAATTGGATTGATCGGTTTATATTTTTTTATGAATCATTCCTGAATCAGATTGTAGCCTGTGAATCGAGATATGAATCGGATCTTTATGCGAGTGAAGATTCACACACAAAAAGACACACACACACACACACACATATACTGTATATATATATATATATATATATATATATATATATATATATATACATATATCTCTATCTATCTATCTATGTATATATATAAACACATATATCTATATCTATATATAGATATATGTGTATATATATATATGTATCGACAATTCTATACAGAGAGATTGGGCAGGGATACTAGATCAGTGGTTCTTAACCTGGGTTCGATCTAACCCCAGGGGTTTGGTGGGTCGGTCCAATGGGTTCGGTGGAGCCCCTGCCATGGAGGTCAAGACACACCGACTCAATCAATCAATCAATCAATCAAATTTTATTTATATAGCCCACATTTACAAATCAAATTTGTCACATAGGGCTTTACGGGGTTGGTAACATCCTCTGTCCTAAAACCCTCACCCTACTAAAGTAGGATTTAGTGAATGCGAACATGAAAATGGTGGAGTTCGGTAGCTCCAACAAGGTTCAGAACCACTGCACTAGAGGTTTCCCAGGGTGCTGGAAAAAGATTTTCAGTTAAGAGTGGCAGAAAAAGGAAAAGTAGAGTGTGTTCGTGTGTGTGTCTGTATCTTTAAAGACACAGTCTATATGAGGAAGAATCAAAGATTCTGATATTCAGAGTCTAAAAAGAACAACCTCTGATTCTAAACCACACCCTACCTGCGGACGATGAGTCTGAGGACTCTGTACGATCCTTTAATGAGAACCAGTGCCTCCTGCCTGCTGCCGTACAAAACTGAGCCGTTGATGTTGATGAGCTCGTCTCCAACCTTCAGCTTCTGACAGAGCGATGCTTTGCCTCCATCCTCGATCTGAAATAGTGACAAAAACAGATGAAATTCTGTGGAGAATACAGGCTCTCTGACAATTCACAATTAAATATCTACACGTGGCAAACTAAGGCACAGGGGCCAAATGCAAAAATGCAAAAAAAATAAAATATGTGTCACAGTGTGATTATATTTGGCCATATGAATGTATAATAGAGCAACCCCCACCTCCAAATTTATAGACCCCAAACATTAATGACTACATCTAAATACAATCAAATAGATTATTCTCACAGGGAAATGTCTCCTCTAAGTCAGACTCAGACAACGGATTCCATCAGTTTTTTTCACCAACTTTTACTCAAATTCTCCATATATCCATGACAACAGCAGATTACAGAGTATCTACATAACACACCGCCAACACAATATGTCTCTGTTTGAATGAGTCTGTGTTTTCTCTTTGATGTGATTTACAACTGACCTCAAACTTTGTCACTGAGCTGTTTCATCTGCACAGACTGAATTCCTTTTAAACATCCAAGCAAGGTTTGTCCTTAACCTCTCTTTATATCTCTGTAGTTTTGGGGATAAATAGTTGTATATGAAAGTGAAAGTCCTTAGGTGGCAGCATTGCCACTAATTTTATTAATTTAGAGGACTGGATGCAGAATACTGGTGCCAGAAACTTGTAAATAATGCAATAAATATAACCAGGCCTTTATGTATCAGTTGACATCTAAATTAGACATTAAATGTGCGAATTTTTTTCCAAATAAAAAACTACTGTTTACTGCTGTTATGATCACATTTACAAACACTGTATTGTTTATTTTAGTACAATGATAGGCTACAGACTACTGATGTTAGTTTTCTGAGGGTAAAGTTACCTCTTCGCAGGAAGTGCTGCAAGTTTATTTCTGTGCAAAGCGATGTTAAAGCAGAAGTCTTGACAGTTTAGAACTTTTTCTATCAAAGTAGTGAACTTTAAATATATCATTTCTGTTTTTACTGTCATTGTGCCATAAAATGAGGATCGATAATTGTGAAACTCACAGGTAAGGCTCACAGGGAAGCCTCTACATATGAACTAGTAGTTCACTGGTGGAACTACTAGCACATTTCTGCTACATTAAAGACCATATACAGTAGTTTTATTACAAGTACAGAACACTCACAGCTGCAGTGAGTGTGTGTGTGTCCAGACTGGGTGAGGTCAGAGCAGCTTTAGAGACAGAGAAGAATGAAGAATGAACTCTCTGTGTGCTGCCAGTTGGACCCACCCATTTATTTTTAGAATAAAGTGGTGATTTTTGCGACAGTGTGTGTGAGTGTCGTGGGCCATGGAAAAGAATTCTCCAGAGTGGTCACGAGTTTCATTCCTGGCCTATTATTTGAGGCTCAGAGACGGAAAAAGGGAGGAACAACCATTTCATGAAAGTACCTTTGCAGCTGCTGCAGAAAACAAAGTCAGTAGGGGGCAGCAAAGTTCTCAGACATCAAACTAGGCTAAACAGAACTGGATAAAAATGATTTGAGATGAGGACTTGACTTTTTAAATACATGATTTGTAAATGGAAATGAAACTTAATAAAACTAAATATCAAAGTTTTGTGTTGATCAGAGGTGAACAGTCTGATGGACTTGCAGGTGATCAGTGCTATGGCTTCAGTTCAGTCTTGTGAACCTGCGTCTAATGTTTCACGTCAGTTCTTCATGCCTCTCTAACACTTTATTTCCGATTCTGATATCAAATTACTGTTTATTTTATTAGTGAAACAGGCTGCAATGCTTCCATCTAGTGACTTTCGCTTCAACATAAAGTTGTTATTCCAAAACTATTTTCTTGGTCACATATCTGTTGGCCAAACTCAGGCATTGCACTTTCGGGTTTTCATTATTGAGAAAAAAAAACCCATCACGCCTCTTACAGGTATTACATATTGTGCTAATATTAAGGCTGATAAAAAATATATATCTTTTTTAAAGTTGTGAATCAGTAAAACAAATGTCGGAACAGCTGTTAAATTGCAATCAAGGAGAGCCTACACTTTTTATTGATAGTTGAATCACTGACAATGTAATCATCCAATAATCCCAGCTTTTAATTACATCAAAGCTCGATAACCCACGATCCTTAGCAACAAAGCTCCGACCAACCTGTCAGACCTTCAACACACACACACACACACACACACACACACACACACACACACACACACACACACACAAAATATGGAAACCATTAGTTCCAAGGAGCAGGCGGGACAATGGAAGAGGTCAAAGGACAGGTTCCTGGAGAGAAGACAGTGATCCATCACTGTCTGCCGACAGACAACAGTGTGGGTATGTGAGTGAATTTGCAAGATATTCACAAACAATAAAAAAAAATGGTGAAATATTAACTCCAGTTTCTCGCACACTCAGTGACCTTGTTCTCCGTTTCTCCTCCTCTTTGCTGAACTTGTATGTAGACCACACAGAAGGTTTATATTTGGACAGGAAGCCAGGTCAGGAGCAGAAAGATGCTCCTGACCTGACGTTAAGCGTTCATGATATAACAAACAAAAATAAAAACATGTTAAAGCCAGGCATAAAGGCTAAAACGCTTTCACCCTTCTGTACGTCATCTACAGGGAAAACGCAGGCATTGCAGGTAAAAGGCAGAAATGAAATGATAAAGATAAAGGGTTTACTGAAATCGGAAAATGTTACAGCCATTACGTGGCCAGATTCAAAAGCCAAACGAGCCATATTTGGCCCCCGGGCTTTAGTTTACCAATAACACCATTGGCACACATCCACACTTCTGCATAGTCTTCCTATTATTCCCTGAGTACATAGTGATTTTCTAAAATTAATTCAATCACAGAAGACTCTCTTAGAAGGTATTAACTGTATATACATATATATATATATATATATACATATATACACACATACATGATCTTTGTAAAAAATCATTTACTGACCTAAAAAAACATTTGTTTACTTTGCTTTGTTTACCTAAATGCCATTGAACACAGCATTCAGCATGCTCTTCTGTTCCTTGCTCTAATTTGTTCATTATCGTTGCATCACTGCTCATCTCCCTAGGTCTCTCATCCATTCGTTCACTTCGCTGTTAGTGCCTTGAAATGCATAACTGTAGTTTGTGCTCTTGTGTTAAAGTTTTGTTAAAAATTTACGGAGGGAAGAACTATCACGCCACTACTAACTATCGCAATTGAAAAAGGGAAAACTGTCATTTACAAACCAGCGGGAAGTAAAATCTAAATAAAAAGTAAAAAAGAAGGTCATCATTGACCTGGTCGGATTCCTCAGGTTTTTTCTCTTTAATAAAGATCAATGACCAGCGATGTCCTGGAGAATCGCAGAAGAGCCAGTCAGTAAGTCCAGAAACTCCTGAGAATGTTTTCTGACGTCAGAAATCCACTGAATATTCCCACATACTTCCAAACATATGGTGCCACTTCCAGACCAGTGGAGGTCTTCTGCTCGTTCCACTCCTTCACCACACAACTGCTATGTCCTGTTTCTACATACAGTATGTGACTGTGCAACTCCCATTTTGCATCAGCCTTCTTTTCAGTCCTACGTGTGACACTGGTCTGTCGTCTCATGACCTACAGATTAAAGCAGGGGTGTGTCCAGTAGCATTCCGAAATCTGGTCTCTTCTTCGCTTTGATGATCGCTAAAATGAAAATTAAATTGTTGGTTTTTTTTTTCTGTGTGGCCCAGTACTGAAAAATTGTTTTGAGCAGTGTGTGATCCCTGAGCTTTCCAGACAGTTAAACTATGTCTGCATGTTCAGCGAGCAGTGAAGACACAGGAGTGAAAAGGAGAAAAGTTTCCACCAGTCCAACAGTGAAGATGGAATAAACAAAGAAAGACTTGTTTTCATCCCAGACCTCAAGCTGGAGTCAAACTGCCAGGGTCAGCACAGAGAAGAGGAGAACGCCACCCGCTGGAATGTGTGTGTTTGTGTGTTCAAATGTGTGTGTTTCTGATGCATGGCTGTTCAGCAGCAAATACAAAACACAAATGCTGAGAAAGTCACCAAGACAAAGAAACACTTGATTGTTATTCCACATAATGAGTGTGAAACTTCCACCAAAGTGTAGATGACCCTCACAGCAGCGTGACTGCTGTGGAGAAACCAAACACAGGAACACTCTGAACTTCAGCCATATATGGAGCAGATAAAATCTGAGAATGGGTCAATCCAGATCTAAGATGACCACTCTGCACTAAGCTTATGCCAGGCGTACACTGTGCAACTTTTTTTTTCCCCAAACGCACATCTGCTGCTAACACTGTGAGAGTGAATTTGTGTTCTCATACTAAATGATCCGATGATCGGGTGTGATTGGACTGATCACACTGTAGGGTTATACAATACAGGGCACATCTTAATCCTATACCTAGAATTACTTTGTATAAAAGCCTTTGCCACATGTGCTGTATTGTAATGTAATATAATGTAGAGGTAAAACACATTGGATTTCCACACAAACAATGTGAGGTGATATTCACTTGTCAAAACCTTTGGCCTGAACCACAAATTGGGCCCCATTGCCAGATAGTTATGGCAAAATTGTCTGTGTAGGCTACAGAGACGTCTCAAGAACATTTGATTTTTTTAATCAGCAATTTCTCATGACTTGTCCAAAACCCTTTTTACTGAATTTCCAAGATAAAAAGAAATAATTTTATCTCAACGTGAGCACAGGAAACACTGATTAGAAAAACACAAAGTAGGGTTATATTTGAAACATGTGATGACTTGAATGAGTAATGTGTATTCATTCTTTTTATAGCAAATCCTCAGGACTTTCTGGACATTTTTTTGCAGAAACATTGAAAGTTCTCTGCTTTGTTGCTTCAAAAACCCGAGGTATTGCTGCTAAATGTCTCCTTGAGCTTTCATAGAAACACCTACTTGTACTGCCGTGTTAGCAGCTCTGATGTTTTTTGCCCTGGCTCAGGAATTCTGCATCGGCCAAAGTTTCTTTACAGCTACAGGTATGCTGTGGTAGTTCTGGTCAATATAAAAAATATCACATATCACGATATACTAAAATAAAAAGTTTGACATATTTTTCAGTGCTTCCATTTTGCCAACTTTGTTTTTAAGAAATATTTAACTGAACTGCCACAAATAAAACACAAACTTTTTCGAGCAGTAATAGAAATAGATCAAATAAAGAGAGCTGTGTTAGAGGTACAGTAGCCTTCACATTTTCAATGCGAGACGATAAACAATAGGAGAGAAATGGCACGATAAATACTGTGGGGACTTTTCTATCGTCCCCATGGTACATATATATATATATATATATATATATACACACATACATATATATGTATATATACACACATACATATATATATATATATTCATATCGCCCAGCACTATGCTGTGGCATCATCCATTTTCTAAAGACAATACTGCTAGCAATGTCTCTACTTGTTGTAGTCCCAAGACACAAAGCCAGTAACGCAGACTGAGCCAGCGAGCAATGTATCAAGACAGCCCATGGAAATATGTATATTGGTTTTATTTAAAAAAAATAACTTCTCCTGGGAAATTGAATTTTAAAATTCATGACAGCATGGTCCCTGAAGATCCTTGCCTGATATATCCCAGGCATTATACTGGCCAATAGCAAAATGAAGCAAAAATGAATGTTAAAAGGTCTATGGTCCAGAGTAATCGTTTAAGTCATTAGTGTGGAAGACCAGGCTTCACCTCCTAGGCAAACCTACTGGTTGGTTGGCTCCTTCCAGTGGGCTCACCACCTGGAGGAAGGTTCAAAAGACTTAAGTACAACCAAACAGATAGCTACCTGTATATACAGTAAGTAGAGTCGAAAAGGGGCAGCATTTGCTAGATATTAGTGAAAATTATGTTTTTAAGAACTTTCTTACGATGTTTATTCTTACAAACTTTAGATTTTGGACCCGCAATCAATCAATGGAATCCCTTTTGTGTTGTTAATGGAGACCGTAAAAATGTTTGTTATTGCGGCATTGTGGTTTTCTGATGCTTTGGATCTGGACTGTGGACTTGGGAAAAAACTCTTCTAAATAGGGACATCCGATAATATCAGTCTCATATTATTGGCTCTACATTAGCATAATTATAATCAGCATTTTTCCTATGACAATGTAAACCCGACATAGTACCTGGATATTTATCAAATTTGTTGGATCTGAGACATTCACCTCAGTTTTTGTGGTAAATAACTCAATACATATATCTGTATTAATATCTGCAAATTGGAAATCAAGCAGACAATATTGGCAAAATCAGATATTGAAAAAGCACTATTACCGGACATCCCTATTTCTAAAATAAAATCTTGGAATTTTTTGTTCGGATTTGTATGTCCCAACCCTAAGAACCAGGATGTAGAACAAAAACACTGTCTGCCTTTTGTCTGGATTTTGATACACCACACACTCATGCACTTGTGCATGTATATACCCACCCACACAAAAATAAACAAGGTTCTTATCGGTACAGTTGCCATTCTAGCATACCTTAGCTAAAGGCTCCAAAGATCAGAGATCCAGACATTCCATTTCCACCCAGAAACAAACACAAAACACACAGTGGCTGCTTCTGAATCCACTCACCACAGCTGATGATTATGCAACTGTTCTGTGTTCTCAGTTCCATTAAACACATGTTCAACAGTAAACAGCGCTACATGCTGACTACACACAGCATCTCAATTTGATTCAGATGTTGCATCATCTAAGTGCAAGATGTTGTCCGTCAGTGCTGTGCAGGTAATCACAGCACTGACCTTAAACACACCTTAAACACAAGCACAATCCCAACATTCAAGATACGATTTAGAAACTTTTACGATGTTAAAAGATACTTTTATGATGTTTTTAAGTGACACAAGTAATCAATAATGAAATGTTGACAATGATTATAGGAGTGAAGTTAATGAGGTCAAAATATAGTGTATTTCTGCTAACATCAAAGAATAATATAGTATATAAAAATAATATACATAATATATATATATATATATATATATATATATAACATAACAAGGATCTGCTCATGGCCATAAGATTTCGGTTTGCAGGCTATGCCAGATCAATCATGTAGCTAATTGCTGAACACTGGGGCGGGGGGATGGCTAATCCATGGTTTTATCTGACATTACCTAAGTAATGGCACACTAAAATAAGGGGGGAATTTGTTATAAGAACTTTATGGCTGACAATTTTAATATAGAACTTGTCAGTCTGTTCCGGTTACTGGAAACACACTTTTTTATTTGGCCTGAAGTGGCAGTGATCAGTGATGAAGTCTAAGTTACTGTATTTAGTAAAATAAAAACAATAATATAAAATATATAATCCTACGCATTTGGTTGCAAACATACGTCCAAATGTCAACATTCTGTTGTTTAAAAGATCTGACCTTCGCTCTTCTCACAAACATCAGAGAAATATGCACCTCCGCAGGTAAAATTGTCAATGCAACACCAGGCATGATCAAACTATGGTCCAGGGGGTCAAATACGGCCGGTTTGGCTTTTAAATTCGGCCCACAAAATATCACTTGTTTTAGGTCAAACAGAACCCCCTGTCAAAGTTTAGAACCTACTGTCAAAAAGGTTCGCTAGCACAATACATTCACGATGACTGAGGGGAGAACGTCTGGATCGTTCTCTTTATGTTCGAACCACAATTTCACAAACCACACTATCCACCATTTACAATGAGTATTGAAGAATGTGTGCTAAACACACACTCACACACACAGGCACCGATGATTTGTTATGCTCCTGGAGGAATGTTGACCAAATGGCTTACATCCCTCTGCACTCTGAGAGCGGGACACACACACACACCTCCCCCATCAATTCACACACACACTCACTGTTTCATACTTTAACATGGTGGCTAAGGATGTATTTATTCATGTAAACAAAATTATCCTCGATCTACACTGGGCAGGATGCTGCAAGTCAGAAAGAACTGCAAACTGATCTGATTTGGTCTGATCTGGTCTAGATCTGGTCTGGTGGAGATTCCAAGGTCCTCATGATCTCCCCAAGGTCCCTTCCCTACCCAAGGCAAAGGTTTTGAGGAGATTTTTTCTCTTTCTGGATCAGCTGATCATATGCCCCACCCTAAGGAATCACTATGACCTGCATCTGTGTAGAATCACAGTAGTCTGAACACTTCAGTATTACCATGGTCTCTGACAACTCGACCTACATCAGCAACTATTTTTAACAACAACTAATTTTTTTTACACAAACCTGCATTTAGGGGATACAGAAAAATTAAATGATGCTTCCAATTAAAACTGTTTTTTTTTATCTAATAATTCACAAATCACTTTTATTAGGGGAGTCCTCATAACATAATATTGTCTTTTAACACAGTACTTTTTGTCTCCAGGTGGTAGGGTGGGTTTGAAAGGCTTTATCTCTTTATTAGAGAGCTGCTAGCTGTGTATGATGCAGCAGACTTGGTGTGTGGGAACCAGCTGAGGAAATAAATCCATATTTTAGTAAGGCTCTTGTCCGTTAAAGTCAGCCTTCTTCCTCTTTGAAGACATAGGCTCTTCTTCTGTCTCCTGTCCGGATTATTGACCCTGCACTAAGAAACTTGCCAAAGACCTGGGTTTTGTCTTAATTTTAGTACCAGGCAGGTATGAGTTTAACGCAAATGTAGCACTGTGTGTGTTAGTGGCCACAGCAGATCTTTAAAGAAGGCAGTCACAGGAGTCACAGACAGATGGAGAATCTGTCTGTAAATACATTGTTTATAATCAGATAATCAATAAATCAGAAATAGTGAAATTAATCATTCTTTTTCTGCAACCTGGTACTAACTGACCTCAAGACCAAACAATTGGGTTGTGTCCCAGTGACCTAGAAAACACCTTATACAGAACAATAACAAAACTAGGAAGACAACTTGCAAAATTAAACAACTTCCAGTTCTTAAACATGTCCCAGAAAGCTCTAGAGTGAAACATCCCATAATGCTCAACTTTCAGATTCTATGTCTGAACTGTTGCCGGCGCAGCTCTTCCCTGCTCCACCAAAGCTCAGTTGTTGCAGTGAGATCAGGTCACATTGAGATTTCAATGAGGATAACTTTTCTGTATTACGTCTGCGTAGACTCTCTTAGACTCTTATAGAATGACCTTATAGAATGACCTTAGAATTCCTGTGGTCTGCAGCCCACTAACAAGGACGTGACTATCCAATCACAGAAACAAGGGCATGCAGTGACAAGATGTCCAGAAGAGTTCCAAGGTTTCTCACACCAAGACCTCAGGTTAACACCCTGGCAGAAGCACACTTTCCCCTCACACACAAATTTCAAAGATGATGAAGCACAGAGCGTCCATTCTTAACAATATCAAACAGTTTTGAAGCAAAGCTGTGAATATAAAAATACACTCCTTTTGGGTTTTCATTTTCACTGAGATGTAAGTATCAAGAATTGTGAAATTCACATGTTTTTTGGAGCTGCAGCCAGTTAAGAGACATGTTTATGGAGTGAACCTAAAAGTCAAGTTAGAATCATCACTGACCTGAGGATGGCTGACACCAAAACTGTTAAAGTCAGACAGTGAAGAAGAAGAATTTGATGGATTTCCTGAAGAGGAATGAACTGAACTGAGTCAGTGTATTGTTTAGTATTTTACTGTTATCTGAACACTATACATTGACAGTGCGCCTTGTAGGCCAAAAAATACAAGTTGTCATTTAACCCATTCTTACATAAAGATTACTTTATATTGTCAAAATATTTGTTTACATCTATGGATTTTGGTGTTTCTTTGTTGGTTGGTATTACCTTTTGCTGATATTGTCCAAACACTGAATTTCTGATATCAACACAAACCTATACATGCAGCTGTTTGCTCCCAATACTGAAGTAAAACTGAAGTATCTCAAGGCCATTTGTGTGATTCCAGCAAGCGGCAAAAAGACTTGTTACAGATATTACATATTTATGCTAAGATTGGTCCAAAGACATTATCCCTTCCCTAGCTTCCTGTTTTTTAAATGTAGATAATTAATACAAGTGAATTGCCACCGAGTGCTGCTGTGGATGGGTTTTAAACAGGTATCTAGGGGGCGCTGCTGGACGGGTACATTTAATCATTTAACACTCTGGACAATTTTTACTGCTGCTTGTGTGTGCCTGACATCAACCGCCCTGTGGACACAAAACAGCCATCAACCTCAGTTTGATCCTTATCTGTGAAGTAGTTTCAGTCACATTTTCCCAGGGGCTGTGACACAGTGTGGGGATGTGGGGGTGTATGTCTGTGCTTCTACATGACGGTGTTACCAGACTTTTCCATTCCCAGCTGGTGTGGTGAACATGGAAGCTGAGCAGCAGCCAACATGTTCGCTACAGTGGGCAAGAGACACTGTGAGACACAGAAAGAGAAGAATTCAACTGTCCACTGAGCACGTGCACACATGCTAACTCAGACAGACAGAGACCACCCCGCTCCAGCTCCGAATAATAATTACAGGCAGTAACTCAAAGTTACCCTCATTTCCAGCAGCTCAACACTCACAGCGTGAAAATGTGAGAGGAGTCGGACAAGAAACACCCTCCCCACCCCACACACACAGAACTTCATTACACACACACCTAGGTCATGTCTACATCAATGAACAAACACTAAATCAGACACTAGCTCAGAATGTTCACAGGAAACACAAGGGTCTGGTCTCCTCTTCGCATCAACGATTTTTACAACATTCATAAGAACAGTGCTTGGAACTAAACACAGTTATCCCATCCGTCACGACACAGTCACTCATTTCTTCCACTAGAAGTGTATGACGGTGCGACTGTCAAACTGTCAACAACTTTACAAAAAGATATTGATTATAAACCACAGAATCCTTCAACAGTAATTTCTCCAGGGTACTGGGGTCATCATATGAAGTAGTGGACTAGGGATATAGGATATTACCAATCACCATTATTGTCCAAATCCCTAATATCCAATTCCATCAACCAATACTAATATCTACAGTCGTTTGCTCCCAAAACTGGCGTAAACGTCTCAAGACCTGATCTGCCGTTCCAGGAACTTTGGCAAAAACTTGGTATTGTGTTATCTGATTTTTATTATCGCAGTAAAAACAGATATTACATATATATCTTAATAATATTCAATAGTATTGGGCATCCCTAAGTATAATACCTGCGAATCAGACCAGCCGTTGTGTATGTGGGTCACTAGGTAACGGTCAGCAGAGAGAGAATATATTAGGCCAGTTACCAAAAAGTGTGTTTCCAGAAACGCGCTGACCGAGAATTTCTATGTTGGAATCGTGGACCATAAAAATTTTATAGCAAATTCCCCTCCATATTTTTGCATATTTGACATTCTATTTAGCATTAGTCTGTCATAATTCTTTATTTTAATTTATGTATAAAGAACTGTTCCATTTGGCCATCGAAGATGACTTTGAGGGATTTCTTCTGTATCTGTCTGTATATGTTAAGTAAAAAGGCAGTCATGTCACCAACTACCTTTATCATAAATCATCTCCTTTATTTATCAATAATTTTGTTGTCAGCAACTAGTGTTTTTCATGGAGTTGAAAGACGTTTCATTCCTCAACCGAGGAACTTCATCAATTACTGGTTGATTTCAGAGGGAACACCTTTAGTTTAGACCACCGTCTTCTCCACTGTGAGGAGTTTTTCTGCTCAAGACCATCACCATCTATACCTTATGGTAATGAGCAGTTAGCACGATACATGTCAAGGTGTAAATGTGAGTCTTTTACGTCAACCAGAAACAGACGGAGATCTTTAGTTTAGGAATTAAACATCTTCCAACTCCAAGTAGAAATCCAGTTGCTTCCAAACAAACATTTTGAATTCCATGACCAGGAAGAATGAGAACCTTCACAGGCAGCATTTTGATTTGTCTAGCACAATCACCTGTCAAACAATGCTGCTCACAAATCAAAATCTTATTATGCCTCGAAGAGGCTAGTTCTGCATCTAATGCATTGCCATAAAGAATGAACAGCAGTTTTTGCGACAAACCTTTCCAATAAACTTAATATAATCTGTGCTTTTTAAGATGAACTTAGAAATGTTGAGTTCATGGAAGTCCACCCTACTTTGTTGTCTCCTGAGAAGATATAGAGGAGATGAAAGCAGCAGCAGAGACCGTACAATTGGTCTTTCATAGGATTCCTCTCTGCATACCTGTCATTTCCATTATTAAAAGATGAAAAAAGTAACAACATAACGAACACAGTCTGTTGTGGCCCGGGGTTCTTTAAGGAACCATTTCTGGTGCTTGGAGGAACATTTCTGACCCCCTCACTCCACAACACTAATAATAACTGTACTCATAATGCATGGACTACATGGACCTTAACTTTGCATTAGAGCTTAGAACTCTCAGGAGGAGCAGGATCTGTCTATCTTTTACTGAGTACAAAACAAACCGAGATACAGACATACTTGCATGCATACATAAATATAATGAATGTCAAGATTTGAATGTCAGTTTATTAAATTATGAATTTCAAAACCTAAAAACTGTGCATTGTCAGCTGAAGGCTGTCAAACCCAAATTCAGTGGGACATAAATATTTGGTAAACTTAATATTTATAAAAAAAAGTTTTTTGTTTTTGCTTCTCTCCAGATCTTTAGTCTAGAAGTTTATGAAACAGGAACAAACTTTTGTTTTTGTAAAGTTTTGTGTAAAACCAAAATACTATAAACAAATGGGAAATTAAATTGAAAATAAAACACACTTCAGTAGTATCCAAGTCTCATTCTGCACCTTTATCTGTACCTTTTCCAGTTCCTTGTCAATTTCCATCACCAAAAATAATAATAATAATGAATGTATGTCCTAAAATATGCATGTGCATACAAAGCTATTACTACAAATCCATTCAATATATAAGAGCTATACTGGGGAGCATTTTGATATAATCTTGCAGGTTTAAAGATGTTTCCCTCTGGCCTTAGTTTGACACTTTTTAGAGAATCTTGAAAGATAGAAGATGGCAACACAGAGAAACCAAATGTAAACAAACAGCACGGCCCCGATCCAACGGTATTAAATGTTCTGTGTACTATATGAGATGACCCTGACCCTCCACCATCATTTTCTTCTTTTTACATGAGTTCACCAGCTTCTACATGCTCTAATTTAATTGTTTACACAGTTTAATTTCTGCCATCTTCTGGTTCGTTTTTCCACTCAAGCAGTACCTAAAGAGTGCCTAAAGCGGACAGTCGGGGAATTAAGAAAACTTATTAAAGTTTTAAATAATTCCCAGGACAGGACCTAAGTCTAAATGAGAAGATTTAAAAACTTTTAGCAACTTCAGTGAGCGGTCTGGGTTATTCAATTGTATTACTCCAATTGTTTCTCTTCGTGACTATCTACGATAATTTCCATTACATGACGACAATCGACCTCCCTATATTTCAGTATAAATACATTAAAAACTTACTTTTGTGATGATGAGTGGCTCTCCGTGTTCCAGCCCCCCTTTTAGCGTGAACCCCCAGGGCGCGCCCCCGCTCAACTGGACCTGAATGTGGTGGAAGGACACGAGCTGCTCCACGGTCTCCATCCTCTATCTTCGCGCCCGGAGCTGCTGAGTTTCTTACCGCTCTCAAAGCGTCTCAGCGTCGTCGTGAATCCAGCTCAGACTCCAGTGGACAGTAAAACTTTGCCAAACTCTGCTCAGCGTGGCCGGTAACACAGTCCCCCATCACTGCCGCGGCGACAACAAAAAGTAAAGTGATGGAACAGGGAAGGAAGGAAGGAGAAAGAAGGAAAGAAAGGGCAAGTTGTCGTCAACACAGTAGATACAATTTCCGGTTATACTGTTCAAACACAAACTTAAACGTTTTACTCTTCCTACCTTCCGCTACAACGCTGTTTAAACTTGTTGTAGTCTGACGTAGACTTCAAGTTCTTTATAATAAAACGTCACAATGTGCGACTCGGAATCAAAGAGCAAAGGATTGATATTTTTATTTTGAAATCCCGCCCGTGCGTTTCCGCTTTTAGAGCTAGCTCTTAAAATCCTGAGAAAACTTCCTCACAATTTTCGAAGGGACTACGGTAATTGACAGCTCAGACTACCAATAGCAACGGGCGCTTGCCTTCAACCGCCCTATTAGAAAGCAGTGGGCGAGGCCAGACCGGTAACAGATGCGGTTTTGAGAACCCATCAAAAAGTGTTCACGATGACAGATTTTACAATAACTTAGCTATACGCATACTCTATACTCACTTTACCATCACTGCTATGTTCTTTAGAATCTTGGTTTTAGTCGCTTTTTGTGATATTTAACCATTTGCACTGTATAATTATAGCCGGCGGCATTAAGTTCTTATTCATGTCAACGTTGTAACACGGTGCAATCTTAATAACGAATAATAATGTTAACAAAATGTCTAAAAAAATGGTCGTATTTTAAAGAATTATATCATATGCCGTTTCTTGCCGACTTCCACTTCACCAATCATGTTGCTCCACTCTCTCTTGTGGGCGTGCCCTATAGCGGCGAACGCTTAATTGGATTCACGTCGATAATTTCGTCACTTCCGTCAAGCTTGGCGTTTACTCCAAAGAGAAGGCGCGTTTGGAATAAAACGCAAAGATGACGACGCCGCAATCCCTTTACCACTTTTTACGTTAGTGACGCGGTTTTCACGAACAAACATGTTGTCGCGTTTTTTCTTTTTCCTGATCACCATCCACTTCTTGTGGCGACGCAGCGGTGCAGCGCGGGAAAGCCGAGACCAGAACGTCCGCTTCATGCTGAGTCTGTACCAAAGCGCGGCGGAGTTGGACGGAAGAACTAAACAATACCGGAAGTTCGGTTCTAATACGGTGCGGCTCCTAAAACCCGCCACGTGCACGGTGCAACACCTTCCTGCGTCAAGAGGTGAATGAAATTAAATGTAGGCCCCCTAGTGGAACTCAGAGTCACATGCATTTCTTTATTTGCTTTATTACAAATAATCTGATCACTTTCAATGTTTGGTGTTTTAATAGACAATAATAATAATTAATGAATTAAGGGGTTAATTCAATAAGGGGTTCAGTCAACTAAGAACCAATTAAAAAGACAGTGCCTCTGTAATCAGACAGATCAGACACATTTGACACCTTGTGGTTTTGGAAAAGAAAACATTGTAAGAAGAGAACACGTTCACAATTCTTCTTCAGGTCCCTGCTCCTTAGGACAAAAACAATAAAACATAGTTTAGGTGGTGAGACTGAAAGTATTGAACTTGAATAGGATAAAATCACTAACACTCTTTATGGACTTTGGTCTGTGAGCTGAAAGCACTGATTGTCCTGGTCTCCTTTTGTTAGAATTCCTGATGACTTTAATCTGAAATTTTGGTCTTCTCCTCCTCAGACAACCACTACTCCTTTCAGGTCCAGTATGAGCTGGACACTTTTCCCACGGAGCAGCTAGTCAGAGCATCGTTCGTACACCTCCGGTCGTCCCCCAACGGCAGGAGCAGTTGGCCCCTGGGAGCCCCACGTTGCACGGCGTCGGTCTCCTCCGTGGGCCCCCACAGCCTGACGATCTTGGAGCCTCATCAGCAGTGGACGGAGACGGACATCACGGAACACGTCACCACACACATGTTGCAGAAGAAGAAGCAGGGTGGAGGTCACCTGACCTTCAGAGCTCAATATTGGTGCGCCGAGCGTGGTCTTGCTAGAAACAACAGCTCCACCTGGTGGTGGAGACGGTCTGGTCTATGTGGGCCAGTGCAACGTCACGTGGAGGTGCCCTCTCTCCTCTTGTATCTGGAGGAGCAAAGAGAGGGAAAGGAGTGGATGGAGGAGCTGTTGGGAGATGAAGGGAGGACCAGCCGCTGGAGCCCTGTGCTGCGCCGCCGCCGCTCCAAGGATCCATCGGGAGCTGAGACGCCTTCGGTGGACAATCTGAAAAACCACGTCAGCAGCTCCTCCACCACCGCCTCACCTTCCTCTCCCGTGACCTTCAGTCTCCCCAGCATAATCAAACGAAAGAGCGGCCTCCAAAAAAACCGCTGCCGTCTCCATTCCTTCCGTCTGTCCTTCAGCGAACTGGGCTGGGGTCATTACTTCATTGCCCCGCCCGTCTACAATCCGCGGTTCTGCCGCGGCGACTGCCCACGCCTTCTGCCTTACGGTTACCACTCACCGAACCACGCCATCATCCAGACCCTGATCAGCCAGCTGGGCGTGACCGAAGTGCCGCCGCCCTCGTGCGTGCCCTACAGCTACATGCCCATGAGCGTGCTGGTGGTCCACAAAAAGAAGGTGGAGTACCGTGAGCTAGAGGACATGGTGGCCCAGTCCTGCACCTGCCGCTGAGCGGGACAACCGACGGTCCTCGGTGACCCCTTTGAACAGCACATTAGAGAAGCAGAGATTTAAGCACTTTGATGATGATAATAATAATGATGTGATAATAATGAGATGTTTTTTTTTAAAAAAAAGACAAAAGAAAACCCAAGCAAAAAAAAAAAAAAAAAAAGAATGAAAACAACCGCTGCCCCACCCTCCGTTTTTATGGTGTGTGGATTTTCACTATTTTACACTTTTGCACCTATTTATATAAGAATAAGAGAAAATGTTTCATTGTGCAGCGGAGGCGGGCGTGGGGTGGGAGGCTATATGACGGTTTGTTGTTGGAGCAGAGTTTAGACTGAGGTGATGTTTTATAAAAAAGAATGAAGTTGAAAAAATAAAATAAATGCATTGTTTTCTAACGGGCATCATCAGTGTTTGACTCATTTCAAATGGCTTCGGCTTTCCTCTATTATTTCCTTTCTTCTTAACGAAATTTAGTCTTTGCAGATTTTAACATCTGGTCTTTACATTTGTTTATTTTGTCGTTTTTATCCAAACTTGCCAGCAATATTTTTTTTCGTCCACATATTTAAACCAGAATATGTTGTACCAAAATAATTTCATCCGGCTGCACTGATCCCTCTCAGCCGTTAGATGGCGGCATTAACAGAGTTACGTTTTGCAGTCTTTTCCTTCGTCGCAGTTTTCTGTGTTGTGAGCTGGGCTCAGTCCACCCCGTTAAAGGGAATAATGACCAGAATTACAAAGTAATTTATTTATTTGACTCGATCAGTAATTGTTTTCTTATGTATTTGTTTGTCGAGTCGCTTTTACTATGCATTTACTGCTCATTTTAAACAGTGTACCACCAAAACTGTTATCATTTTGCCTCTGCATCGTTATTTACATTTTGTGCAGAAGCAGTATTGAAAAATCATTACTGCAAAATCTCTTGAATAATTGAAATTAATTTTCTTCTCTGGGGAACAAGGCAGCATTAAAGTTTCACTTTTATGTGAATTTTTTTTTTTCTGTGACCTACAGTAAATCATATAATTGAGGTGAGGTATAAGTCCTTCTGTTGGTGACATCAATATTTTTATCCACAAACAACAGCTGCTGACAGTGAGCAGGAAACTCTATCCTTTGGCCACTGTGCGTCACTGAGGTAGAATTTATGATTTCAGACTCCAAAGTGAGATGATAACAATTTTAATCTGAATAGAAGGAGACAACCGGCAGATTGAGTGTTTCATGGAGTTACTTTTAATATCAACTTTGGTCTATGAGCTAAAATCTTCTCTATGGAATTTGATGTGTCAGAGTGGGTATTTTACAGGTGTTGATATATTTTACTGTAGATAATGTATTGACCAGATTCCGAAGACAGGACTTCTTTTCATTCCTCTTCCTCTGTTTTTATGATCTCCTTATTTACAGTTACAGCTGTTGACACGAAAAAAAATACATTTGGTTTCCTTGAAGTGTATCTGACCTTGTTGTTATCACCTCAACTCCAGAGCCGCTGCTCAGCTTTCAAATCATTAGAGTCAGATAAACAGAAAGAACAAATATTTGATACACAGCTAATTGTTTTTCTTTTTTCTTTTAGGTTTTCACACTTGCAAACCATAAAGAGGTCTGTATTTTTATCAAAGGTTCTCTTCAACTGAGTTACGGAATCAAAAACACATTTCTGAAAATCACAGTGGACGATTTTTAAATGATTAAATGACTGGTAGCTCCGTCTTTACGATTCTTCTTCTGCAAACCTTCCTGTCTGTGTTGTCCCTTTAATGACCTCATTCCTGATCCTGTCCATCCTTGTCTCTCCTAACGAGAATCTCAGCATCTTGAACTGCCACCTCCAGCTCTGCCCTCTTGTCTTCTTCCTATATTGCAAGCGTCTCTAATGGCTCGCCATATGTACAGTATACATACAGTATATACTGTACATAGATAGATAGATAGATAGATAGATAGATAGATAGGTTGTTACAGCAGTCCAAACACTAGGGATAATAAAATAAAAGTAAAATAACAGAAAATAAGTACCAGGCATTCATACACTATACGTTGGCTAAAGGATGTACAGTCATAGTGGAATGTTTACGTATGAGTGTTATATGTGTTTAAATTTATATATATATATATGCATATATGATATGCCCTCCATTGTTAAAAAACATGCAGAAGACTTCAAACAGTCAGAAGACTGCACAACACTGGCCAAGTGAACATGGCACAGAGTCAATTTTCTCAACACTGAGTCAGTGCACATAGCACGGAATTACAGAACGTTCTGCTTAGTCAACAAACTAAGTCAAGAATCAGTGAACATGGCACACAGTCAGTACACCAACACGGAGGCATTGAGTAAAGCCTCTCAAAAAGAGTAAATGAAGAACAAATTGAATTAATGCATCAAAATGTCTTGAATGCAGGATAATTTATTAAATTTAAATTAATTTAAATAAAAATAAATTTTGAATTTATTTTTAAATTTAATAATAAAATGTTATTTATATAGTCCACATTTACAAATCAAATTTGTCACATAGGGCTTTACAGGGTTGGTAATGTCTTCTGTCCTCAGACCCTCAGCCAGGGTAAAGACTACCAAGGGAAAAAACATGGTAGAAACCTTAGGGAGAACCACAAGAGAGGGATCCACTCCCTGGACGGACAGACAGCGCAATGGATGTCACCGGAGCATAAAAATACAATAAAATAAAACAAGTACAAAGACACAACACATAGTCAAAATGCTTCCAGTAGCCGTTATATCAGTAGGTGTATGAGGCTATGATCCTGGTCATCCTACTGCTGGTCTCCTAGTCCTGGTTATCCTAGACTTGGCATCAGCCCATTCATCAGCAACAGGAATGGGAAAGAGAAACAGAAAAAAACGGTAATTTAAAACAGATTTCATAAGATTGAGGGAGATGTGTGGAGTAGAGAGTGAGACAGGGAGGAGGGGTGCTCAGACCATGCGCTCATTCTAAATGCATGATATGATATGCATTCAACATTCAAAAAGTTCCCATAGGCGACATTAAATAGATGGGTTTTTAGTCTCACCTTAAAGGCAGAGAGCCAATCAGAATCCCTGACATGAAGCGGAAGCTGATTCCACAGAAACAGGCTTGGTAGCTAAAGGCTCTACCACCTGTTCTGCTCTTAATAATTTTGGGAACTAATAGACCTGAATCTAATAATCAGAGCGGTCTGTTAGGTTTATAGGAGGATGTAGGAAGGGGCGAGATTATTTAGGGCCTTGTAAGTTAATAGCAGAACTTTGAAATCAATTCTACTTTTAATTGGGAGCCAGTGCAGGGAGGCTAAGATGGGAGTTAGTGTCCCTGTCTTTTGGTTCCAGTCATGCGGGCTCCCGCAATTTGGACCAGTTGAAGGTTCTTAAAGGACCTGAAGGAAATTCCTGATAACAACAAAGACAGGGATTCGTTTTTCTGAATATTTCTAATTGCGTTAATATTACGTAAATGGTAGAAGTCAATTCTGCAAATTTGCTTTACATGTTCGTCAAAATGTAAGCTATTATCGAAAAAGATCCCCAGGTTCCTGACAGTAGAGTGGGAGGGTTGAATATTTCTATCCAGGTGAATGTGAACATGAAACTGGTGGGGTTCGGTAGCTACAACAAGGTTAAGAACCACTGCTCTAGCCTATGAAGTAGGATCTTATGGTCAATAGTGTCAAATGCTGCACTGAGATCAAGTAGGACCAGCAACAACACAACTCCTTTTGTCAGAGACCATGAGAATTTAATTCTTTATCTCTAACAATGTGGTCTCTGTGCTGTGAGGGATTTTAAATCCAGACTGATTTTTGTCTCAACAGATCATTACTATGTAAATTATCACACAATTGTGCAACCACAACTTTCTCTAAGATTTTGGAGATAAATGGAAGATTACAAATTTGTCTGTAGTTTGATAGAACACCAGCATCATGACAACATAGAGTTATTAAATGCAAAATAATGTTAGTGAATGCATTAAAAAGCATTAGAAAAAAATAAAATATTTGAAAGATTGATTTTTACTTTTTAAAATTAAAATTCTCTTTCTTTAGTGAATAAGGCGTATAATCCGTAAACACAGGATAATGTGAGTCGATTCAACATCATGTCAGTGAATGCAGCATAGTGTAAGTGAAATCACCATGATGTCATTGAATGCACCATGATGTCTGCAAATGCAGCACATTGTCAATATATTCAGCTTCAAACACAAAGTTAAGAAACCAAACTAAAGACAAACATTCAATAATAAAATATTTGAAAGATTGATTTTTACTTTCTACATTGTTTAACAAACAAACTAAGACCTTGTTTTCTTGGTCTTGGTTTGTGTAAAGTCTTGAGCAGGGGCCAAACCCGACCCCCACATGTCTGAACAGGACAGTGTGAAGGATTTGGACATTTCCTGTCTGAGGTCAAAGCTTTTTGTCAACTGAACATTAAGTGGTCCCATACTGTCGCAGTTAGTAGAGAGCATGGAGACCTGGGTTTCATTACCTGAAAAACCACATGCTGCGTTGTGTCAATTGCTAACTAAGTTGCTTTGAACAAAAATGTCTGTAAAATGTATTCACGTAAATGTGACTTGTCTTGTGTTCTCCTGTGTACTTCAGTGTCTGCTCTGTGGAAGCTTCACTCTAAACAAAGACACATGACTTTTATTGAGGGACACAGATAAGAGATAAACCATGAACTGTCACCACATTCACTATCAGGCCACTTTGGCTTCATATCAAGGCCTGTTTCTCTCTTCTGTGAAAACAGGAGGACCAAGACCTGGTCAGACCAGGACATCGAGACCATCGAGTTTACGAAGTCCTTGTATCACACCGTCGAGACCTCCACCAACCTCCCACACCAAAAAAATAAAAATGAAAGAAACATCTGAAGCTGTTACTGTAATCCATCTATCCATTTTCTTTCACTTACTGTTACGGGGTCACGGGGGCAGCAGTCTCCACAACTGCCACCCAAATCACATTGCACCATGCCATACCTCCCTGTGGGTGGTGAGCCCACTGAAAGTCAACTGCCTGAACCAGGAATCAAACATGCCCAGGAGGTGGACGCTGGAGTTACATATCTAAGACAGAGACATTGCCTGTTGGCAAAAGGGAAGGACCTATACCAGGCATGGGCAAACTAAGGCCCGGGGGCTTGATGTGGCCCATTAAGGTATGTATTACAGCCCGCCAAATTTTTCCAAATTACATATATTTTTTTTTTCCTGCAATGCTCGCATCTTCCTGTAGATGACATTAGGATTCTAAAAAAAAATTATTAATTTTTTACATTAATCCTGTATGCATGTGTTTTACGTATAATTTATTTTGGTTCATGTGAATAGCCCAATCATTCTGCTTCTGACCCTGGCCCCTGTGTCCTGTTTGAGTCAAGTTTGCCCTCACCTACTCTGTACAATGATATACTTCAAACTACCAAATTTTTTCATAATTTGGATGAAAATAATTCTTGCCATAGAAAGGAAAAAACTTTCAATAAAATAATAAAAAGAACAAATGTCTATGCCTCCTGACGTGAACAATTCCTTTTTTTTGTCATTGTGATTTACACCACAAGGCACAACGAAATTTGGCCTCTGCATTTAACCCATCATCAAAGTGGGCAGCAGTGGGCAGCTAATGAGCGCCTCTGGGGAGCTGTGTGTAGAATAGAATAGAAAGCCTTTATTGTCATTATACAATGTACAACGAGATTTAAAGCTTCCCTTAGGGTGCACGCAGTAAACACAGTAAACATAGTACGTAAGAAAAATATATACACATAAAATAAAATAAAATAAAATTAAAAAAAATAAGATAAACAGTGCAAAGAAAAATAAAGTGGTTAAAGTGACTGGCAACGAGGGATGGAAGTAAAAGTATATGCAGACTGGCATGATATGATAAAACAGTGCCAATATGCTGACATAGAAGTATTTTCAATTTAAATATACAGTGATCTATGTAACATGCATCATGTTATTTAATTTATTCTGAGTTTGCTGACCAGGAGAGGTAGACAGAGATGTGAATCCCGAGGAACTTAAAGGTCTCCACTCGCTCTACGCTTTCGCCATCTATGTACAGGGAGGCAGGGGCGGCTTTGGACCGACAGAAGTCTAGGATGAGTTCCTTGGTCTCGGAGATGTTCAGCGCCAGGTTGTTGGAGGCGCTCCACTTCTCGAGCCTGAGGACCTCATCTCTGTAGGCCTTCTCGTCCCCATCTGTGATCATCCCCACTACGGTGGTGTCGTCTGCAAACTTCACAACGATGTTCTCAGGGTGGGTGGGTCTACAGTCGAAGGTGTAGAGTGAGCTCAGCGCACAGCCTTGTGGGTGGATGAGAGGTGGGGCCCCTGAGCGTTCGGGTGAATGAGAGGTGGGCCCCCAGCTTCACATGTTGGGGCCGATTGACCAGGAAGTTTTTAATCCAGGAGCAGGTGGAGGGAGCCCCAGGTTGGTCAGTTTGGGAATTAGAATGTCCGGTAATATTGTGTTAAAAGCTGAGCTATAGTTAATGAAGAGCATCCTCGCTTGAAGAGCAATGAAGAGCAGACATAGCTCGCTTTTTTTTCCTGGTGGTTTTGTGCAGAGTGGAGAGCAGTGGATATGGCGTCCTCAGTAGATCCGTTTGGTCGGTATGCATACTGGTGCGGGTCAAAGGTTGGGGGGAGACAGGCTTTGATGTGTCTCAGCACCAGGCTTTGTAGACATTTTGTGATTGCCGGGGTGAGCGCTATTGGGCGGAAGTCATTGAGGTTGTTGTTTGTGGGTGACTTTTTTTATACTGGGATCATAGGCGTAGCCACAGGTGGGCCCTGGTGGGCCTGGGCCCACCCACTCTTCAGTCAGGCCCGCCCCATCCAATGAGAGGGCTGATCAAACTTGACTATAATACTTTGGGGTTGACCCACCCATTTTATAGGTTCTGGCTACGCCCCTGACTGGGATGATGGTGGTTGATTTTATGCTCAGGGCATCTCAGTGGCGATAGTGGGATTCGAACTGGCGATCTTGCAGACCAAAGTCCGCTTCCTTAACTAGGCCACCGCTGCCACCAGGATAAGGGTGCCTCCTCTGTCAAACATAGGTCACTACAGGAGAAAGAAATAGAGTTTCCATTGTGTACTTTCGTAAAAGCAGGACAGGGGTTGTGATGTCACATAATACAATTAATTTTAACGTAGAATTAGAAAAAAAATGTTGGTTTGTCATACATGGTCATGTATTTAATTAATTTCTCCCATCCGTTTGTCTCATATTTCTATTCCTCAACTCCACCAGTGTTGGGAAGGATAATACAGCCCAAGTAGGGGGGCAACAGAGACCAATGTTTCCAAACACTGGAGTGACCTTCGAGGTGGATCAACATGTGCTATGAATTTTTCTCATTTTTAATGGACTTCTGTCTAGGAGAGCAAGGCGTTTATAAACTGTTTTCATCACTTCTGCCTCGCTGAAGGTTTGTCTGGCGCCTCTGTGTGCAGAACCACAGCTGGCTTCTCTTTCGGAGCTCGCTGCAGATGTGATGAAGAGCTGAAATTTCTCTTGTGACTCATTAGTTCTCGTCTGTTCTTCATTTAAACGTTCTCAACTCCACATTTGTGCCTCATTACCAAAAACCAGGATCTTCACAAAGATACACTTAAATCTTCTCAACTGTGACAGAATCATGAAATGATGAGTCATGACCACTGCAATTGTGACTCAGATGTCTATTCCTTTTTCTTCCTCTAACTCTTCCCTGTAAGCCAATCACTTCTTACGGGAAGAAGGAGAGTAACTGTCCTGTTTTGGTGGGGAACCATTTAATTAAATTCTTCTGTCTTTTTGGTCTCGGTCTGGACCACAGGCATAGTGGGGACCTAGCCGTTAAAGTAGCAAACTTTCATCCGCAAAGGCTTCAGATTCGATTCGACCAGCTGCCACCGAGGTGCTCTGAGCATAGCATCTTCCCAATCCACAGAACTCCCAGTGGACTCACCACCAACAGGAAAGATGACAGTATTGTGCAGTGTGATTTAAGTGGCAGTATTGGATACTACTGTCCTTGAGACCTGGCAACAGATACAATGATAAAAATGAATGAATGCTAAATGCAATGTAATGTAACTAAATCATCTGGTCAAGTTCTCGATGCGATCTGCAGACATCACTTACTTTCTTTTTTTTTTTTCAACGCCAACGTTACGTCTGGTTCTATAGGTTTGAAAGGTGTGCTGATGTTCTGAAAGTCACCTTTGTCTCACTGACTCAGTTCTGCCCTGGCTTCACGTGTGGGATTACTAACAACCCTTGACTTCTGCTCTCTGGAGTTAAGATTAGGAACAGCACAGACACTGACCTCAAACAGATCCTGGTCTGGACTTAGACCTGAGAGCTAAAACACACACAGTGGGAGGGCTCTGGATAGAAGCCCTGCTAATGAAGTAGCTTTGATAGAGAATTCAGAATTCAGAGGGTGAAAAATGAAAGACCTGGATTTGAGACACAGCACGGGAAAGAAATTTGATAAACCAAATTTAACCCATAACAAAATAGGTCAATTCCAAATCAATGTAACTCTGGGATCACCTGGCCGCTGGTGGACTTGAACCTGCAAACCTACCAACCCAATTCTGCTTTCTGTTCACATTTGAATGAAACTAGGGTGAAGTAGAACAGGCGTTCGCAAACTGTTTGGGACCAGGATCAGTCCTAAAATGGGACACGCCAGTCCAGTCTGGGGTAGATCGATGAAGTGATCATGTAAATTAGGATAAATGTTTTGCATAAATTATAAATTGCTATTTACCTTTTCTAGGCCATCTATTGGACATTTGGGCATTGCAGAATAGGTAGACTAATATAGTGATATAATCATAATTTAATATTATAATTTAGAAAGTTTGACAGGCCAGATAAAAAGGCCAAATGGGCCGCATCCGGCCCCTGAGCCAAAGTTTGGCCATTTTTGAACTGGAAATACCAGGATTATCAGCCAAGCTCATCTGGCCCTCACACGGGTCACGTGCTGTTGTGTTTGTTTGTGTTGTATAAGTCAAGTTAGCTTATTGCAAAACTTTATCTAGTTCAGTTCATTCACACACAACATGGCCAAAACGGTCTGGGCCACACCACTGCTTTTACCTGACCTACAAACTGGTTCTACATGTGTCCAAAATATGGGCCACATCTCATCATCGTACTGGAGAAAAAATGAAGAGGAAGAAGAAAAACAGGGAAGAGTAAGAAAGTAAGAAGAAGGAGAAAAAGAAGAAAAAGAGAGGAGTCAGAAGGGGGAGAAGGAGAAAACTCCTCCTCCCTTTGGCACTTCCTCTCCTGGACCTGGTTTGGACTTTATAAAGAGCTGCTCTGACTTGACTTGGACTCTTCATTCCCAGGCTCCTCTAGGATCTCCTTAGGATCAGGCAGGTTCCTACAGAATATGACAACTGCTCTGAAGACTAGGTCTGACATTTCTGTTTAGTTCTGGTTTTTTTTTATGTTTTTTTTTTTTATTTTTTTCGCCCACAGTTGGAGAAAATGCAACTCAGAACCATCTTCAGTCTCAAAAGATCTGCAGCAGTTTTTCTGGTCCTGGTTCTACTGATGTGCAGTCAACAGGTCAGTCTAGACATAGTTCTGGTTTTAAGAAACTGGACTGATGATGTGACACCTCTTCATTGTTGGGGTTTACACATTAAAAGAGTTAAAACAACTTCCGAAATTTATTAAATCGAGGGCAACTGGACTTAATAGGTTTCATGAAGGCTTCTTCAGTTCCCAGTTCTTCAGAACTGAGGTCTACATGTGTAGAGGTACATAACATAAGAAACAATTTTAATCTACCTTATTTTTCATTACAAAATAAATGTTTTCATATATCATATATGCAACAAACTTCAAACATTTCACATGTCATATATATATATGCATATAAATGGCATGTGAAATGTTTGAAATATGCTGTATATATGATCTATGATATATGAAAACATTTATTTTGTAATGAAAAATAAGGTAAAGTAAAATTATATATATATATATGAATATATATATATTTATTTATACAGTATATTTATTTACATTTTTTCCATCCCTAACCCAGCAGTCATTAAAGTAATTTTAAGTAAGACGTAAGGGAGTGACATTGACAATCCATTTCCCCCTCAAGTGTCAGTTGCAATTCAAGATTATGTGAATGTAACTACCAAAAAACTTTTAAATTATTCATACTATAAAAGACCTATACTATATTATAAAGACCTATGATAAGACAGTGTCTTCTTCAGTTCTGGACTGAAGAAGTCTCTTGGATAAAGGGGGAAAGGGTTTCTAATAATAAAAAAAAAGAATGTCCAATTGCCTAACAAAACTCTAAAACCTTGACCTGGATAAGATTAAAGATTAAATTCCTTTTTTTGTCATTATGACATTGTGATTCACATCACAGCGCACAATGAAATTTGGTCTCTGCATTTAACCCATCATCAAGGTGAGCAGTGGGCAGCTTTGAGCGCTCGGGGAGCAGTTTGTAAGGATGATAACAAGCTCAGGGTATCTCAGCGGTAAGGGGACTCAAACCAGGGACCTTGCGGACCCAAGTCCGCTTCCTTAACCACTAGGCCACTGCCCTAGTATCTTCACCAATGTGTTTTACACAAAAAGACTTATCTGGACACATTGGGGCTGCAGGAGTTAAGATTGAAATGTGATTTAAATGTTTTTTCAATTGCTTTCAATTTCATTTCGTCATAATGGACTCAATGGATGGATCAAATTAAACCCTTCCTCTCCAGGTGTCTTCAGGACCACTGGCCTCTGAACCAATGTCTGGCCCAAAACCAGAGCTTGGCCTGGACTCGAGGCTCCCGGTTCACAGAGTGGCACGCATGACGCCACTGTGGAGGATCTTGAACAGCAAACCCTTTGGTGCCTACTGTCAGAACAACTATGAGTGTTCCACTGGGGTCTGCAGGTATGTTTGCCCTCACAGGCTGATTGACCCTGACCCTGCACACCCTCACCCTCACAATCAAATAGACCCACAAAATGCCCCAAACACCCTCCCCGTCACAGGCAGATCAACTGTAGAGACCCCGCACACATCCATCCTTACAGGCAGATGGACTGTAGATTCCCTGTATACCCCAACCCTCACATGCAGATCATCTGAGGATACTCTGCACACCCCACCCTTACAGGCAGACCAACTGTAGATACCCTGCACAACCCTATTCTCACAGAGATTGACTGAGAATGCTCTCACAAGCAGATCAACTGTAGATAGCCAGCATACCCTCACCCTCACAGGCAGATTGGCTGTAGAAAACCCAAACACCCCCATCCTCATAGGCAGATTGACTGTAGATACCCTGCACACCCCCATCCTCATGGAAAGATCGCATGTTGTTACCCCGAACACGTGTCCTCACAGGAAGACGACTCTACTGTAGATACCTCACATACCCCCACCCTCGCTGAGAGATTAATTGTAGTTACCCTGCACACCGCCACCCCCACAGGCAGAACTTTAGGTACCCACCCTACAGTACACACCCTCATCCTCATCCTCCAAGGCAGATCCACTGTCATCAGAATTGGAAGTTTTTGGCCAATATTTACAGAAAGCAGACATTGGAAAAAAGTTAATATTCTACATCACTGAATATAATTTGGACATTCATGACAGCAGTTTACTATGCTGTTATCCTATTGCGGGTTGTTTGCATTAGAAATCTTTCCACTGTTCTGGGTAAAGATAGGCCGAATATGCTGAAATTATATACAGTAATTGATTTGTGTTGTGATGATACATCTGCCTTTTCCCTGCCATGACCATGTTTTCCCAACAGGTGGCATTAGAGAATGATTCAGTTCACATTAATGCCTCAACTTTCTCTGGTTAAATAAGTAGCCAATGACGTTAATGATAAAAATAAATTGTTGAACCAATGTTATATTTGTATAAAGATGACCAGTGACCAGACTTTTTTTCTCATCTCCATCCTTGTGTTCCTTTAGGGCAGGACACTGCTCTGCTAGCCAACGCTCGCAGTCGGACGCTGTCAAATCTTAAGTCAACATCCAACAAGACGTCCAAATAAAAGCAATATTGTTGTGGGAGATTCATTTTTATTACACATTATATAAGTATGTATGTTAGTTTGTTTTTCTTTTGAGTTGTTTGAAGTATTGAAGTAACTGAAGTAGAAAATGCACTTTTATACCGAATTGTCGTGGTACTGTTTCCTCTGTCTCTGTTCAACGTACTGTCAAAAATAATTAAAGCAGAAAAGAAAAGAATCCAACGTTCTGTTTCATTTTTGAATCCACCAAATTGACATTTTAACTGTACATTTTGTTAAACTTTTATGTGGATGCAGATGTTTATAATTACAAATGATTTGTAAAACAAGCACTGGGCTTCTCAGAAATTAGATGAATAAATGGATGGATAGATCTAAATCTTTTAATGTTGTTGATGCCAGATGCCAGATCCTGCCATTAGAGTTGTGGCAGCAAAATAAAAACACATCAGGCCAGGCAATGTTTTTCCAAATTTCTATAGTCCAATTTTTTTTCCTGTTCTTAGTCGACAGGAGTGGCACCAAGTGAGTTCTTTTGCTGCTGTAGCCCATTTGCAAAAAGTATTGTTCAGTTCTTTTGTTGATATGGGTATGGAACAAATGTAAGTAATAGCCAGATGGGACCAATTCACCCACGCACCGGTACTGGTCCCGGCCCCGGCCCAGTGGTTGGGGACCACTGTTCTAAATCACAGACAATTAAAAATGGTCAAAGGCGTAGGGGATGCATCAGGAAATTTTAATAAATATTTCTAGATGGTTACATGTGATTTTTTTTACTGAAAACACTTAGACTTCTGGGTTTTCTGACTGAAAACCAATGTGACGATGTGGAGTGTAACATTAATCATCAGTAACACTTATTCTCCTCCAACACACACACACACAGCAATCTGGCTCCATGAAGTTTCACAGGTCAGTTCTGATCACTCCCTGGACCAGATTTGATCAACGTCTTCAGTTGATCAATGGCAAATTTTAGTTTTTTTGAACCCAGGAGTTTCCAGGGTTCTGGTCTAAAAAAAACAATATTTCTGTTTAACACAAAGACAAATCTTCAAACCAGTTTAAGTTTTTAGTCTGAGCTCCAAATGTCAACACTAAATCTTTATTCCTGGATATTCTGCTGTTGTCAGAAATCCAGAAATCCCAAAAATCTGTTTCTCAGTCAAAATTCCTTCACTTCTCTAGCTGCTACACACACACACACACTAGGTTAACAGACATCTTAGACACAAAATAATTGTACAAACTATCGAGTTAAAACTGAAGTGCCTGAATACTGCAGCACTCAAACTAAAACAGCAGTGTTTCGTGGGTGAAATCTGATGGGCAAATATTTCAGTTCTCAATGGGTAAAACTGTAATAGCTGATAGGTGAATACTTTAGTATCTAAAGGATGAATATGGAAGTATCTGAGGTAAAATCTGCAGTATCTGATGGGTGAAAACTGCAGGACATGATGGCAAATACTGCAATATCTGATGAGCAAAAACACAGTACTCAATGGGTAAAAGCTGCAGTATTTGAAAGGTAGATACTGCAGTACTACATGGCCTTGTTGGCATACTGTCTTTCACTGGACAGCACACGAGCCACTGGGCAGCAGGTCCTGGACATAAACGGCCACAGCCTTGGTAAGGTACGTCATGCTGCCAAAACGACCACTGGGGGCGCTGTCATAGAGCAGTCGACATACTCCTGTGGATGGGTCTCTGTCCAGGATGTGATCCTCTGCTCCCAGGTCCTTCTGTAGACGAGGATAAAAAAAAATACTGACCTGATTCAGAAAGGTTAAAATGATTGTTTTGTTAAATTATAAACCTCTGACCTGATCTTTGTAAAACATATCGTTGGCCAGGTGGACAATCTTCTCCACCTGGATAATGGAGCCGATGGTCTGGACATCCACATCAGCCAACATGGTCAAAACTAGGATGGCCTCCACCAGCAGCTGCCTGTACTCAGGCTGAGGAACCCTGTTTAGAACCGTTTCCACATGCACCGAGAACTTGATCTCAGCGGGGGTCATCTGTTGAACCGAACAGACAGAGGTTTGTTGAGAGCAAAGTCTGAGGAACATCTGAGTAACTGAGCCGAAGATCTCACCTCTCTGGTGGTCGAAGAAGGAAGAACAAATCCTTCGATGGAGAGTCCGTGACACTGGAGGAGAAATGGACAATCTAATCTCTTAATTTGGACCAAGATTGTCAAACACGTCTCAGTGGGAGAAAGATTCAACCAAACTCAATATTTGCTGAAAAGTTGACAACAATTGTTCATGTTTTCAATTTCAGACCAGATCTGTCATGAAGATTTTTTTCTTTAGTTTTGTGTAAAACATTGAATCCTGTCTGGAGATTATTATAATAATCTCAAAGAAAAAAAAAACAATTTAAAGGAGACAACTAGACTCACTTCAAGGACATTGAAAATGTTCCGTTGAGCAAATGGATGTGAATTGGCAGTGTGCACCAAGAAAGCTGCACTTCCTAAGAGGAATTTTCCCAAGGATGTGAATCTGTTACTCACATCACAGCTCAGGAAACTGAACGAAACAAATGAATGTATCTACTGTCCCTCCTCCGAACATGTCCAAACCATCTTAATCTGACTTCCAGCATTTTCTCTAAACCTTCCTGTCTGTGTTGTCCAAACAATGACCACATTCCTGAGCTTGGCCATTCCTGTCACTCGTTACAAGAATCTCATCATCATTAACTCTGCCACCATAAATATTTGGTAGATCTTCCGTTAGCATGCGTTAGAACTAATACCACGTTTGACAAACTTTTACACTGTATAACCACTCTCCTCAGGACCACATCTTTTAAGATACGCGTGTACTATGTGATATTCTCTAACCTAACTGAACCTCACCACCAACGCCCAGTTGCACTCCCCTTCATCATCATGAAATGCCTGGTAAAACTCATCCTCAACACAATTCTGCCAGTTGTCCGCCCCCTGCTGGACCCATAACAGTTTGCCTACAGGGCCACAAGGGGGACGGACGATAATGTAACATGCTCCTACAACACCTTGATTCATGGGAAACAGTCATTTCTTCGCTATCATCACATTTCATGCACAAGGCAGGCTCAATGTGTATTACAAGGATTTCATGTGCCCCCTGCCCTTACAGACCCTCACATCGACTGAGGAACAACTCTCTGGAAAAACCATTGCTAAGGAAGGGGAAGGAAAAAAGGGGAAAAACATCAGGGTGAAAGACTCTCCCAGGATGGGCAGGCGGGCAAAAACACATTACAACATGCAAAGTATACACAAAATAATCATATTTGTATTTTAATTATTTCTTGGGTTTGCTCACAAACAATGACTCTGTCACAGCCTATCACCTACCTACTCCATGGTGCACGGACAACTTTCTGCAATTAAATGTGGCTAAAAAAAAGAAAGAAATGTTTTTTCATAACTCATGCATACACTCCTTGCCTGGCCTGCACCTTCATCCACAACAGTAGATTCTCTTCTAGTTGCCTACTTTTACTGCAGATCAAAATGTCATCTTCAAACATCATCGTCCATGGAGACTCCTGTCTGTCCTCATTGTCAATCTGTCCATCATAACCAAAGCAAACAAGAAGGGGCTCAGGGCTGATGTTTGAAGTCCCACCTCCACTTTAAAGTCTTCTGTCCTTCCAACAGCACACTCACCACTGTTGTACTGTTCTCATACATGTCCTGCACCAAACTAACATACTTCTCTGCCACTCCTGACTTCCTCATACAAAAACACAATTCCTTCCTTGGCACCCTGTCATAGGCCTATTTTACATCTACAAAAACACAATGCAGGTCCTTCTGACCTTCTTTGTACTTCTCCATCAACGTCCTCAAGGCAAATAATAAAAAAGGTTGCCTTGACTAAATTACCATCATGCTTTGACTAAATGTGGCTAAAAAAAAGAAAATTGTTTTTCAGAACTCATGCATACACTCCTGGCCTGGCCTGCACCTTCATCCACAACCAGAGGGTGGAGCAGGTCGACCACTTCAGATACCTGGGACTCAGTTTGGACAATAAACTCACTTCTGATACATACATCACCGACATCTACAGAAGATCTCAACAGAGGCTCTAGGTCAGACCTGGGCAAACTAAGGCCCGGGGGCCGGATGCGGCCCGTTTTGCGGTCTAATGCGGCCCACCCAACTTGTCCAAATTTTACTTCAGATTTATATTGTTGTTTCCTTCTACCTTTTCCCTACAACGCCAGCATTTCCGATAGATCTAAAATCAGATAGATCTAAAATTATTGCCTTTATTCAATATTTTACTCATCATTTATCTTAGTTCACGGGAATACTCAATCTTTCTGATCCTGACCTGGCCCGTGACTCAAATTTCAGGACCACCTGTGGGCCACGAGACAATATTATTGCCTAGGCCTGCTCTAAGTCATCCCTTAACTTCTGTCCCTTCTGTACACCAGCATCATCCAGCTTATTCTTCTGTATTGCTCAACCTGCTTCTACAACATGATCTCCACCAGCGGAAATAAACTAAAAAAAAAAAAAAACCCGCACTAATATCATTCACAACCCCAAACACAACTTCAACTCAACCTCAAAGCTGTCACACGCCTCACACATTTAATAACCTGAGGGGACAATAAAGGCCCCTCAATAAAGGCTATATAAAAAGCTATCTAATTGTGGCAGCCATCGGCTGCTTGCACTGAATGAGTAAATCTCAACAGTGACTTATTTTATGTCTTTATTTTCTCTCCTTTTTAATCTCAACTTTTATTTCACAGACCAACAACAATAAAACTGTGCTATAGCCCATATACTCCACTCTACTACTTCAAATCCTAAAGTATATAATGTCCATTTACTGCGGGGCCAACTCTAGTACACATGTGATGGGATCCCAAATATCCCAAAAGCCTGTGATTGACACCAGCTCCAGCTGCTCAACAACAGGGACTCACCTTCTGCAGAATTTTCCACACCTTCTGGTAGAAGCCAACCGGGACTCGGTTCAGAGCTCCATCCAGACGCCTTCTGCGGAGCCATTGTCCGTGTCTGGTGTCCTTGGAAACAGGAATGCTGTCAGGAATGTCCAGGGCCTCGATGGAGGGCAGACGATAACGCTGTGTCAGGGAAAGAGATTCAAGTAAATAAATACATTTAATAAGATTCATCTGCAGTTTAGTCTGGGTTTTGGAGAACAGTCCTGTGACTATGGAGGCGAGCGTTTACCCCGGAGTCTATGTTGTCGACGTCCAGAGACTGAGACCTGCTTCCCTGGAGAGGAGAGATAAATGTGAGCAACAAATTAAAAAACAAACATCATCACGTAGGTTGTTTTCAAATCCAAATATGTGAGATTAGAAGAAAAGAAGCGCGGACAGATGGTACTGTGACCTAAACAGATACAAGAGATGACATGAACAGAAGAGAAAGTTGACAGAAAACCCAAGCTGTGAACTCAGATTGTTTAACCAGAGCCAGGAGTTTAGGGATGCACACTGTGATTTCTGCTCAGCTTTGATCTTTAATGATGTTAAAAAAAGCATTACCAGATGAAAGGATTAAAGAAAAAACACATCAATCACATAAAAGTCAACCTTTACAATTCACGCAGATAAATGTCTGACTTTGAATTCATTCATGAATCAACTTTAACTCTGATGTTAAAAGATGTAAGACGTTGTTGTCACCTTACGAGGAGTCAAAGACAGATCCGACTGGAGGAAAGGAAATAAAAAGAAATTACGGTCATTGTTTTTTTATTCATCACTGCATCAATCAATTTCCAACAAAAGAAGAGAACGAGAAGAACCAAGTCATCAATTATTGACATAAATCACAGTAAAGTAACATTAGGGATGTCCAAAAATATCTGCCATTTCATATTATCATCCTAATATCAGCATATTTCACAATATCTATTCTATTCATCTGAAAAGGCAATTGGATTTTTCCAAATGCCGACTGCTCAACAAAGAATTCAATGCCATGCAGATAGAGCAGAATGAGGAAGGAGTCAGAGTTAGGAGAAGATATTTTTTTTTTTAATTATTTATTAGAACCAAACATTAGAACATTAGAGCGACTTAATAACTATTAAACGTTTGCTATAGTGTAAACTCATAAAATTGCTGCTGATTACCAGTGAAAATCTGTGAAATCTTGTTATGATATCTTCAAATTATCGAAATAATATATTTCGATATTTAGTCGAAATTGGTATTTGGTAAAATATTTAATATCGAAGTGGCAACAATATCGTAGCACCAACAGCCACAGTGTGTCCACTGCCGCTACTGCTGCAGACCAAATAAGCAGGACATCAGACGTCTCCTCCAGAAATCTGTCTGTCCTATTTATTCTGATCGAATTTGAAGGTTTTGACAAATGTCAAAATTCTCCTCAGGGTTGAGATTACGCACAATATACGCTGCCTGACCAAAAAAAAAGCTGCCACCTGAATTAAGCAAATAGGTACGAGCTTCTCATTGGAGGTCAGGTCTAGGTTCAGCAACAGTATGTGCTCAAAGAATGAGGTCAGCTGACTACCAGAATATACTGAATGACCAGGTTATTCCATCAATGGATTTTTTCTTCCCTGATGGCACAACCATGGCGAACCTTGTGACCACTGTTTGGGTCAGACAAGTGTTAAATTTGTCACTCATCTCAACTCAGAGAGTGCAACAGAGGACAGGGATGATGGCTGACCTGGGCTTAGGCAGAGAGTCAGATCTCTAATGAGTGGTTGTATATTTTCATGTTTATAGCACCTTCTGTCCTGACCGTCCACTGTATTACCAGGAGCTTAATTCTGTCCCCTAGGGGGCAGAAAATATTCAGTAACATTGTTTCAACCAAACAGTGTTGGCCCTGTTAAGGAAGAGGACTTGGGTCCACGGGGTTTCAGGTTTGAATCTACCAGCTTCTACGCTGCCAATGATGTGATCTGAGTATATATCACCGTCCAGACCAACACAACTTCCATTACAGAGCAGTGGAGACTGTTACCCCTTTGTCCCCGCAACAGATGAAAGATGAAAATGAATGAATGAATGTTTGAATCACCTTAAACACTGACCTTCAGTATTTGGACAATGTCGGGATATAGGATATCAGCAAAGGTTAATATCGGACATCCCTAGTAAATAATAACTTTTATGGACATAAACATCTCTTCTGATGGTTTTGGTTTTTGATCATAGAAGCTATCACGTCACGGTCACCTGAATGGTGGCAGTCAATGACAGAGTACCCTCCAGCTGTGGACAGACAGACACACACACACACACACACACACACACACACACACACACACACACAGACAGACACACACACTTTCCGTGGAAGCTTTACTGGACAAAAAAAGATTTTTATCAAAATTTTTTTATCATTTTAGAGTAAAATACGTCTGAAGAAGATTTTCAGTTGCTGCAAACTCACATCATACTGAACTATTATGTAAGAAATATCTTCACATTAAATGCAACACTTGACAAATCAGTCATTTACTTTATTTATTGTCCTCTGCTGCCACCCTATGGTGGGATTACAAATATATTTTATTTTATTATTTTTATCAATAACAGATGCTTTACTCATTTTAAATTTTGAACATGAAAATCGGGTGTGTTAATAAACACTGGACTGTCTTTGTTTTAACATTTTATATCAGAAATAAACAATGACCCAGATAATGATTTTACCACCATTTTTTTCAGAGCAAAGATTACTCTGCTGTCACAAATACACATACATGGTTTTAAGATTATCTTAACGCTATGATTTTAGTAATTTTTCACTACAATATCAGCAGAATTAATTATTATGTATATTACGTACGCCAATAAATGCCTACTATGATACACTGCAAATGTCGAGCAGACCTCAAAAAGCCACTTTTGGGTTGTGGGTTACAGGCTGTCGACCCCTGATATTCACTATTTGGTAATAGCGGTGATGTAAGTGTTTGTTTGTGTGTGTGTGTGTGAGAGTCGTACCATCTTTATGTCACTCTTCAGTTTGCTGATCCCTGCTCTTTCACTCTTGGTGGCTCCAGTGTTCCCCAGCTGATGGATGGAGATGGCTGGACTCACTCCTGTATCCAGGTCTCTCACTGACGAACAAGGAATACACAACAAAATAAATAACAAAATAAAATACTGAATTTACTTTGAACACTAACAGGGAGGTCAGAGTTTAAAGCTCTGGTCCTGGTGACATTTTAGAGGACAGAACAACTGCTGTTGTGAGACAAAAATGACATATAAAAGACTAGGTTTGCTTCCTGAACTGAGGATCTACTGAACTGAGGATCTGTGGATGTATCCATCCACCCATCCTTCTATCCCTCCATTTATATAGCCATCAATCTATCTAGCCATCTATCCACCCACCTACTGACCTACCTATCCATCCATCCATCCATCCATCCATGCATCCATCCATCCATCCCTCCCTCCAGGAAAAAGTGTAGTTGTTGACGAGTAAACTTTAAATAATGACAAAAACTGCAAATGGATGACTGCTCTAACAGTCTTGACTAATACATTGAAGGTTCTAATCCCACTCTCTCTTCCAGAGTGCCCCTCAGAGCTACCCCAGTGGTGGGGGTGACTCACCACTGCGCTGGACTCCAAACTCTTTCCCGCTCAGTATGTGGTGGAGGAGATTCTTCAGCTCTGATGGACTCAAACTCATCAGGCTTTCTGTGGCTTCTGCACCTGCACAACATACACACATAAACAGAATAAGAGTTTCTGTGTCTCAATTTCTAGAACAAATTAAATAAATACATTTCAGTTGATCTATAATATATAGTTTAGTTCCCTTCTTTCTATATACTATTTGTATAACATGTTTATTTTTATTCTTATTCCACTTATTTCTAATTTGTTCTTCTTTGGAGCTACTGTAAAAGTATGTTTCCCCCTCAGAGGAATAATAAACAATTTAACTCAATTAATATTGTGTTAAAAAAAAGCACATTTCTCCTATTCAGCACAGCAATCAGGATGTTTGGATTTGAGACCTGATGTGTAGACATTCTCTGCAGATATACCCCATCCTGAAATTTTAGCATTGTTACTTTGATGCTACTTTGATGCTATTACCACTTGCGTCATTGTAGCATCATGTTTCCTATGTTTTTTGGGTTAAAGAAACTATTTGCAAAGAAATTATTTTTGGGCAATTTCCAGAAAAAAAAAATCCAGCCACTGAATAAAGCCCAAAAATCTGTTTTTCATTGTGTAGAACAGTAACCTCTCAAGATCCAGTCTGAAGAAATAAAGTTCACATAAAGATAACTTATCTTTATAATTAAGTTAATTTAAACTTTGTTCACAACATCTTTCTGTTCCAGAAACTGCACTTTTTGGCAATTCTTAGCGGTCAAAATTTGGGATATTGTAATTAAAATTTTACCACATAACTTTAACTATGTTTAAAACATTTTTTAAAGAAAAACTATTAGATGTAGATTATTTTTACCTGAGCAGCTGAGAGATTGAGCCAGCTCAGTGGCCATCACCTGGATGATGAGGCCAATACGGAGGCGAAACATCTCACTGAACAGACTAGGCTGAGTCCTGATGCTCATGGCCAGGTACACCATGATCTCCTGAGGTGAAACGGAGGAGATGAAAATACAAGCGGATGAGGAGGCGGAGGACAAAAAAAGAGGAGCCTTACCTGAGTCAAGATTGCCACCCTGATGTTGTTGTCACTGGCCTCGTCGATCAGGGCAGCCAGTTGGTCTGGAGGGATGGGGGCTGTGATGGTTTTCTCCCTTGGTTCAGGGGGGAGACCAACCGTCAAGTGTTTCTGATGAGCCAACAAGTCGGAACAGGCCTATGGAGAAATTTAAAGAAAGTTCGGTCAATCAGGCCTAGAGAGATAAAAAAGAGAAATCGCCAACTACAACAGGGACACGGAGAAATGAGAAGAGGGTTCAGCAAATCACAAAAGGCATATGGAGAAATAAGAAGGGAGATAAGCCAATCAGGGCAGGTCTATGGAGGTTGCTCCCAGACGCTGCACATTGGGTGCTCAAAGCTGCCCACTTTATACTTAAATGTAGAGGTCACACTTTAGTCTGCAGTGGTGTGAAGCATAAAGTCACAGAAATAAGGAGTTTCCTTTCCATTATCTAGGCCTTGTTGAGCTTTTGTTTAGGTCACTTGGGTCCAAATCTAGCTGCCAAAGAAATAATATTAGGCCCACAAGATTTGATTAAAAAAAAACCTGGAAATACTACAGATTAAAGACAAACAAATACTACTAATTTCTCATGTGTTTATAATAATAACCTTTGGTTGTTCCAGTGTCGTCACAAAACTAAAGTTTGTTTCAATATGAAGGAATATTCCAACACATCTGGAAATAAGGAAAAACATGAATGTTTGACAATATGTCTGTGAAGATTCTCATTAATTTGGGTCATAATATCCAAAAACTGAGGAACTTCATCAGTTTCTGAATGTGATTTCCCAGAAACTGAAGAAGTTCCTCAGTTCAGGAGTGAAACATCTTTCAACTCGAAGAAGTCGCCCAACGAACTGCTGACAACTAAACCCATTTTGGAACACTTGGCTTAAATCTTTCAGTAAACATTAATTTTGCTTAAATCCCTGATTTAAATTTTGGCATGATGTGAATCTGTTAATGGGAACCTTTTTGGTTTTAGAGTATCTTCTTTTGGTGAATGATCAAAAGTTGACCCTCAAGTTCTTATTGTCAGCTGGTCATTTTGGCATCCAGTCATAAATTTGGAAAATAATGACAGTGTTAGCAGCAGTAAGACAAGAATGTGTGTTTAGGTGCGAGTGTATTTGTTTTTACCGAGTCCAACTCTTCCACCTTCTTCCTCAACATTCCGGAGATCATCCTGACCAAACCCCACAGCTTCAACTGTCCCACCTTCTCATAGAGATCCGTGAGCAGAGAGCGAACAGTGGAGCCTTTACCATGGAGCTCAGTGTCCCAGTCCATCCCTCTTACAGAGAACAAACACACACTTGTCAGTCCACTGTGAGTTTTGGTTCATGCTTGGGTGTGTGGCCTCTCACTTGTCTTTAAAGAGGATATAAAGAATATCAGCCTGGTCTTGGAGGCTCTGAGTCTCCTTCAAAAGCTGCACCAGGGCAACGTGATCCACGGCTCCGCTGGCATCTGTCGGAATGCCACTTCCTGCTCCCCCTGTCACATCTGGAGTCTAGTGGACAAACCTAGCAGATTATTACTGAAGAAAGCTTTATGGGTCTTCCAGAAATATTTTGTTCAGGCATATTTTGGTGACAAAGACTGTCCAAAGGGGGCAAATATAATTTCCAAATATATTTCCCCATTACAATTTTCCTCGCCCCCCCCTTATTGTAACCCCTCAGTAGACCAGTGACTCTCACCTGAGAAAGGCACAGACCTATTTTCAGTGGGTCAATGGGCTTTACAAGGGCAATTGAAAGGCAAAAGTGCTTAAATACGTGAACTTGGGAACGCTAGGCTTCTGGTTCAAATCCACCAGCTGCCTGTTTGTCACTGAGGTGCAATGACAGTTCAGTTTATACTTCCTTGAGAATTTTTTAAATTGTGTCCATTTCTGTTTTAGAAGCACAGAGAATTACTCCAGCAGAAACAAACAAAAAACACAAACCTCAGTCTGTTGCAATTCTGAAGACTCAGGTAGATTCAGATTCAGGGATAAATGACGGGAGCGAAACAGTTTGTTGGGTAGGTACATGTTGACGTCTAAACAAGACCCAAAGAGAAGAAGAACGTCTCAGCTTTTCCGACATCCACAATGATCTCAAAATTCAGAAGGAGGCGTGATTGGGAATGTTTGCCAACTCACTCTGTACGTCCAGGTCCTGAGCCTTGCTCATTAGCGTCACCATCTCTTTCGTTTTAGTAGCGGCTGCCTTGAAGCGCCCAAGTTTGCCTGCCTGAGGTTTGACCTTCTTGGGAGCAGCGTGGGCCAGGAGGTGGTCCAGGTACTGGGCCAAATCATCTGCCTCTGGAGTTGGAGTCCAAACGGGAAGGAAGTGAAACAAATGAAATGGATCTCATTCTAGATGCATCCTTAAAAGCAGGCATAGTCTAAAACTGTGCATCTCAGACACATTCACCAGAAATGTCTTTGATTCTCATTTCATTTTTAAGGGTTGGATCAAAAACTTCAAAAAAAAGCAGACAACCATGTTGAAGATAGTTTCTGGTGAAAGTTTTCCACGCTTAAACACACTTTCAACTTAAAGCCTTTATTATGCTCTCACACACATGCTTTGATTTGGAATGGAATTAAATCATTTAGTCAGATTTATATAAAAGAAGTCCAACATGGAGTTTTTGGTTTGCAGAACGGTGCTAAGAAGAAGATGAAATGTTTATAACAGGTTAAGTTGTAATGGGAAGATTTTTCATCTTTATATTGAACTTTTGAGATGCACTGAATATTCAAGTCACTGAAAATTATGGGCCCAAAATGGGTTGAATTATTTTTTTTTTTGGCTCAAAGACTTTATTCAACCAAACAACAAGACCAGACAGGAAGTTTTGTTGACAAAAACCATGGCTAGTGTTAGGTAGTAATGAAAAGCCTACATCGTCAGAACAGGATTCACTGAGTTCCATTCAGATCCTCTGCACTTTGTTGCGACTGAACTTGAGTCATGTTGCAAAGATCATTACAGTTGACAAAATTTCTCTGACAGACATTTGACTATATGTTATTTTGACAATTATTCATTTATCCAATGAAAGAGCCTTAATTCTTTTAGGTTTTGTTCACAATTAAAGCCAGAAATGAGATGGTACTAAAATGTTGTGCAAGTTTTCAGCTTTAGTTTCCTCCTTTGTGGTTTGAGCCAATAATTTTTATTTCCGTGCATCTCTACTGTTTTTGAGTCAAACATTGATGGAGCTGGGTTTCCTATGAGGAATGGATTAGAAGAGAAAAGAAAACCTGAACTTTGATGGTGATTTGATGATTGGAACAATAACATGATCATCATCGTCGTAAATGTGTTAATGAAAATGATAAAACCTTGTTTATCAAGACGGGAGTGGCAGCAGGAAAGACGAGAGCATCGGTGGAAAAACCAAGGTCTTGCTTTTAAAATGGAACTCCAAAAAGTATGTTTCCAACAATCTTCCTCAGTTTTTCCACAGCCTTCGTCGTCCTTCCTTCAGGCTGCTGCTGCTCTTGGTGTTCATTCTTACCATCATCACAGCGAAAGTCATGCACCTTTCCATCGTCGCTACCTTCATCACGCTCTGGGCTGCTGGCAGTCTTACCGTCCATGAAGCTGAGGTGAGCAAAACAGGAGGTGGTGAAGAACTCCGATAGCTTCCCTGTCTGGATTCTGCCAAGCAAGGAGTAGATGGAAGAAATGAAAAAGACAAGGATAATTAAAGATTCAGGTAAAAGTAAAACTATTATAATAATGATGGGGTTTTCATGTTTTATTGATATTGGAGTATAAGTGACTGGGGACATTTATCTGAACACAAATGGAAAGATACAAAGCAAACATGTACTGTAGGTCAGTCTGAGCCAGTCCAGACTCACCTGGCTCCTCCATAGTAACCATCCTGAAGTTTCTTGAGTGTCGCCAGAACAGCAGGATCTAGGTTGGACTGGTCTTCAGCTAGAATGTGTACAAACACACACTTTTAAAGCTTGGCCACACATTAGACCAGATGTGCACAAACTTTGCGTGTTTGTGTGTGTGTGTTGGGGGCGTGGGGGTTAGGGGCCTAGGAGCGGAGATGTGACCTAGGATCGGAATAAGATTAGACTCATAATTTTTATTGCCGGGCTACAATGATGTCCAGTTGGGAAAGCACACTTGGGTCTGCTATGCTTCAGGTTTGAATCCACCAGTTACCGGGTGCCACTAAGGTGCTCTGAGAAAAGCATTGTCCTGGTGTTCTCACCACCCACAGAAAGTGTTACAATATAGTGCAGTGTGATTCGGTCGTGGTCACTGCTACCTTAGTGTACCAGTAATAGATCAGAGAATGAAGATGAATGAACAGATCTCCAGAACATTTACTAAAGTTCACCTAAATGCATCGCATTGCAGCTTGTCATTATAGAGTGACGATGGGTCCTGAAGACAGACCAGTTGAGAACCACTTTGTTACTTACTTAGCATTGTCTGTGAGACAGGGAAAGTCACGGTGGGTCGTCCGGTCATGCGCCACCTAGAAGCCAGGTAGGAGATTTCCGTCCTCAGCATCTCTACGATCATCTTGTTGTCCAGGGCCATGTAGAACTGCTGATGGTCAATGAACTGGAAGAACACACACACACCAGACTCAGCCTCAGATACATTCAGTCATCAGGTCACTGTCTCTGTTTTGTTTTCCTTCTGCTCTAACCTGAGGTGTGAAGGAGAAGATGGTGTTTCTGATGATGTAGAACTTGGAGGTCCCCAAAACTCCGATTCTCCTGTATGGCCGCCCAGTCAGACCCAGTCTCGGATTTCGTCCTGGGACACAACAGGGGGACATGAGTTAATATGACCTCATGTCTTTGTTATGGTTTTATTTTATCTCACCCAGCCTGGCGTAAATGTGGCTGAGGACCCTGGAGGGCTGAACGTGAATGGGATGGATGTCAGCCACCGTCTCAACCTCGATGCCATTCTTTAGCAGCAGCTCTTTGATCTCCTCAGTCTCAGCCAGAATCGACACTGAAGGCAGAAAAGATGCCAAGATCACGAACCTGCCTCGAACTTATTGTGTTTATGTGTTTGTGTTCTGTCTCTATCACCTTGAACCACCACGTCAGGCTTAGGGATGGTGGAGAACCGACGGTTCAGAGGGTCGATCTCTCCAGGAGCCAGAAAACCCTGAGGAAGGACATCAGGCAGTAGATGGAAAACATTTGAGCTCACAGACCAGTGTTCTCCAGATTTGTACTGTACATTTTTTTTCCTTATGGAAAGAAATCTAAAATTTGAGTGAAAATCTAATCTGGAATAGACCTATGCAAACTAAGGCCTGGTTGTAGCACAAAGTTCTTTTTCTTTTTTTTTTATCTGGCCCACTAAACTGGAGGGCCAATTCTACTACACATTTAATATGATTTGAACGGCAAAAGAAAACTGGACTGCAGTCCAGATTTAACACTTGTCCTTGGTTTGGTCACACAAAAAAAGCAAATAATAGCAAAATATGTCAAAGATCTACAGAAACCCATTTCCAACCACATTGCTAATTCTTTTGTCAAAAAGTAGATGTTCATGATAATTCATAATTATTTATAATAAGATCATATCTTATTATATAAATTATTATATATAAATTGTAGATAAAACACACATCAGTAGAATAAAAAAAATAGTTTCACTATATTTAATCTTTCCAGTTTCTTTCTAATGGAAATCATTTTTTTCAGACTAACAACACAAATAAAATCAGAATCTACGTGTTATAACCTTATAAGAGTACACTCCACTAATATTACTACTCTTAACCAGTATTTAGGTTCTATATACTAGGGGTTATCTCCAGTTGTCTCAGCGGCCAAATATCTTAACACTGTGGACCAGATTTGTCGCAGGGTTTTATTGAGACACATGAGCTCCTAAACTACTTACCTCAGACAGCAGTTTTCCCAGAATGTAGAGCGACTGTCCCCACCTCAGAGGACACTTTCCCAGAGGGACTCTGTCCACAGAGTGAGGATGCAGGTACTCCTCCTCCACCTGTGGCAAGATCAGCATCAGTCCTCGATATTTCATTGATCACAACTATTTGAAAATATCATGAACTAAACGTTACTCTGAAAATCATCCTGGCCCTGGCAGTAATACTGTTTCTTTACCTTGTCAGCAGGAACGCTGTAAAGTTCAGGGAGCAGACGAATCCCATCCTTCTGTTTGATGAGGATTCCCTCCAAAGCATCCTGATATTCCTGGACCTGGTATAACACAGATTACAAACGAAATGAACCCGGAATTTATCAGTTTTAAACACTATAGATTTAGACAAAACTAAATAATTTTTATTCTGAACCTGTAGACACACAGATCATTTTAATTCTGGACCTTGACTATAACATGCAAGTCCAAAAATCATCTAAATTTAAAACAAAACAGGTTCACTTCATCCTTGATCAGGAATAACACAGTTCTGTGTTTCCATTCATTTACATCAGTTCCTAGAATATCACAGAATATAATCTTATAAATCCCTGATTTAAAACCAGCCAATATGGAGCAAAAGTCAGTGTTTATTTAGTACCGGTCCCAAGATCAGCTATATGGTGAAGGTTGCAGCATAAAGGGTATCCAATGGGAACCTTTGGCCAAATCACAGGGTATTGTATCTTTTGATTGGAGAAAAAAAAAACAGTCCAACTGATATTATTGGTCAATATTCCAAACCTAGGCCTTCACTTTGGCCCATTTGCAATGTTTCCATGCTTTTGGTGTGAAACTCCAGGGTTTAAATCCTGGTAAGTGCAGTTGACTTCCTGTGGGCTCACAACCAGCTGGAAGGTATAGTACAGTGCAGTCTGATTTGGGTGGCAATCCAGTAAAAGATAAGCCGGTAAAAATAGATGGATGGATATTCTATACCTGGAATTAAAGAATATCCTCGTCCTGGACCAACAATCCCACTGCGTAATACAGAATAATTAGACAACCCTTGTTTCACTTTAATACCTGGTACCACTAGGGTATATCATCTGAAGATCACAATGAACGGGAAAATGAAACTCTTATGAGCTATTTTTTGTTGTTATCATTATTATTTTAGAAATTGAAGAAATGGTTTAGTATTTTTTGCCATGCCTGCACAGCTTCTCAGACTTACTTTTGTAGATAAGATCATCTGCTGACTGAAGTCAGCCCAAAAATGATTCTAACCAAGCATAAACCCTTCAAACATGTGTTTCACTCTTTATCTTGGTTCTTGTGTGTATCCTGTATCCTTGTGAGCATCTCAGCACATCAGGCATCATTTCCTCTTTGATACTTTACTGTTAGCCTTGTTTACCTCCTTCTCTGAACGTATTATGAGTCTCACAGACCTGTTCAGGGCTGTTGATGAAAATTCCGTCCAGAATCAGGTAGGTCCAGAAAAGTGGCCATTCACACTCAATGTTTTCAAATAGCTTCAGCTCTGCTGATTCATAATACAATCTGTTTGGATCCTGGACCAAAAAAAAAAAAAAAAAAAACAAGAACCGGTTAAGGAGGTCAGCAAGGCTTCATGTTGAAAATCCAACAGCTGTGTTGTGGCACCGGAGTTAGGATACACTGACTAAGAGTGAGTTGACAACAAACAAATCACCTCTTTGGGGGTTTTGTGCCCGTCTCTGAGGAACCTGCAGCAGCCGTATCGACCCTGAACAAGACAATGACCACTAAACATTAGGAGGACAAAAGGAGGACAAAAAGCCAAGACACTAACAAAAGGGGTTAATGAGGAGGTGCTCACACACTTGGAGTTTGGAAATGATCTCCTCCTTGGTCAGGTTGACGATGGAAATGTCATCCACAGCAAAGGCTGGATAGGAGATGATGGCCAGGACCCCTGCGTCCACCTCCTTGGACATGGAGGCTCTGGGTAACATGGATGTGAGGATGGACTGAAGGGAGAGAGGTTTTGGGGACAGGGCTATAAGCAGGTACTAAAGATAACTTTCTGATATACAATGGTGCCACCTTTATACCTTTTCTCATTATTCAATAGTGCACCTTACGTGTTGGTTCAAGTAAAATATTCAAGTTTAGCAAAATGTTCAAGTATGGTAAGCTACGAAGTAGCTAAGAGAATTCAGAGAATTACAGTTCCTGTAGTCAGGAACCTTGTGGTGTGATAACGTCTGAAACTTTGTTTGGGAGCCTGGTATATTGATGGTTGATAAGGAGTTGTAAAGTGTGTCAACATATTGCCAAACGGTATCAATACCTGCTGGAACCTAAAAGTGATGAAGCTGAAACAGATAAAGCTAAAGAAAATTCTGAAAAGAACATGATGGAACAAAAAAGACGGTAAAACAAATACTTTTATTCCAAGCTCATAACAGTCCAAATGATGCACAGCATTCTCTTGGCTTAAGACTGCTCAATAATTCTTACGAAGTTTGTTGATTAATCACAAAAGATAAAATCTTCTGTTCACAGATGTGTGTCGTCATGAAGCAAAATGTGCACTTTAAATTTGACACATTCATCTAGGCGTTGATGTTGCTTGATCAATCACTATCGTGGAGCAATACTGTACTTTCTCTTAATATCCTGAAGGGAACTCTCCACAGATTAATAAAAATTCATTCTAATCTAACCCTATATAATCAAATCTACTATACACTGTATATTACTGAGTCGGGCTGGGTATTGATTAAAATTTTCTAAATCGATTCGATTCGATTCACAAGGGTTCGATTCGATTCATGATTCGCTTCGGTTTTTTATTCAGTCTTTGTCATATCAATTATAGTCCGGTACCAACGTTATTCTCAGAAGAATCAAAGCTAAAATTGAAACTTAATCCATTTGCTAATAAAAAACATTTATTCCCATCACAAATTTACTAAAGGCAGTCATATTAATCCATCATGCAATTTTTATTTAAGATGACTTGACCCAAAATTACAAGGCGGACTCTAGTTATACATTTTAGTGCCATGTTGTTTTTACATTTGTCTTACGTGCGAGTTAACACACTCGCTTGACCACATAAAGTTGTTGGGAAAAGAAGGAAAAAAAAGATTGATTTTTGGATTTATGATTCGATATTGTCCAATTAACAAAAAAAAAAAAAACGGTTAAAATGGATTAATCGATTTTTTAACCCAGCCCTAACGTAATGCCATGGTGTGTGTGTATAAAGACCCAAAATGCCATTGTTTAAGAGAAATGCTTACAAAGTGGATTTAAAATTCAAGGCTGGTCTGCAATAATCTGCAAGGTTTCGGGTTCAAATCCACCAGTGGCCAGTTGACACTGAGGTGCAGAGACCATAGCACCTTAGAAGTTGATTAGAGTTTACTTTCAACTCAAGACTACCAGTCACTATAATAAAGTGAAGCACACTACATTGGTGTATGCCATAACAGAAGGCGGGTGAGTAAGGCTACTATTTGCTGAAGATCCTGAATTCCTGGCCTAAGGGATCAGTCTTGATTGGAGTCTGATTTTTAAGGAGGGAATCATTACTGAACAGATAAGTTACAACAACCACACCAACTTGGATGACGTGGAACTAAACATAGTTGTTGCCAAAAATCAGCCCAAATCAACTCATATTACAGGAAGCTTGAATCGTTGGGCATCGTTGTGGAATTTTCACATACTGTCTAAAAGTGTTTGGAGTTTTTTGGGGGACTTTGGGCATTGGGGGGCATTGGGTATGTCACCTGGCAGTGCTGGATGTCATCAGCCAGAGCGTGAACCACAGATCCCGGTCCTCCTTTGGCTCCAAACAGGTTCAGATCATCCAGAGCCTCCAGAGCAGCCTGAGGAGACACACAGGTCATGTGACAGTCAACCCCTAAACGAGGCAGCATTAGATGTGTGAACGCTTCTTCTTTCATTTTCACCCGTGTACTCTAGAATTCAGATTCAAATAAAGATGAATTTGTTGGTTTCAGGTGTCGTGACTTAACTTTACCGGTTGACCAAGTTTGAAAAGAACAATCAAACCCAGTGTTATTGTTTGTCTTCCAAGCATGGCCAAAGTGCAAGGTTCCACAGTATGATGTTCAGGTAAATGCTGAGTCAGGACCAGTTGAGCTGCTTCAGAAAAATGTGGTTAAACTGAAAAGTCCTGCTGAAGATCCACCCACCAGGCAAGTTGAAGACTTCCAGGCTGCAGAGGCTACAGAGAGGTCAGCTTAGGACTAGAGAGTCTACGTACCCTCTCACACCTGTGGTCAGATGTGTTCAAACTGGAGGCCTAGTGGTTAAGGAAGCAAACTTGGGTCCGCAAGGTCCACGATTCAAATCCCCCTACCGCCAAGTTACAAAGGCTGCTAAACATGGCAACATCCCCACTCGCAGCTCCCCGAGCACTGCCCACTGTTCACTTTGGTGATGGGTTAAATGTAAAGGTCACATTTCATTCTGTGCTGAGCTGTGTAAACTACCGTTTTTTGGGGTTATTTTCTGTTTCTCTTTCCCATTCCTGTTGTTGCTGATAAATGGGCCGATGCCAGGACTAGGAAAACCAGTACTAGGAGGATCAGGAGTATGATGACCAGGATCATAGCCTCGTATAACTACTGACATAACGGCTACTAGAATTTTTTTTTTTTTTTCAACTGTGTTGTATCTTTGTATTTATTTTATTTTATTGTATTTTATGCTTTGGTAACATCCATTGCACTGTCTGTCCATCCAGGGAGTGGATCCTTCTCCTGTGGTTCTCCCTAAGGTTTCTACTGTATTTTTCCCTCGGTAGTTTTCCCTTACCCTGGCTGAGGGTCTAAGGACAGAGGATGTTACTAACCCTCTAAAGCCCATTTGTGACAAATCTTATATTGAATGTGGGCTATATAAACAAAATTTGATTCATTGAAATAGATGGAGAACTAAACTTAAATACATTTCTCATAATAATGACAATCATTTGGACTAGTTTGGCAGGCTTGACCAAAATTCCAAATGTACCACATTGGTCCCTATGGCCTTAGTCTGCCCTATCTGGACAAAGACATATATTGTCAAAGATAGTGAAAATGTCCTCTTGTTCTAAAATTCTTTAAAACATTTTTTTAAAACATCAGAAAAAGTAAGACATGCTCTTTGAGCTTAGTTGTTTAAGAGTGTCTAAAGGTCGCTCCTTAAACCATGTGTCAATGATCTATGTTTAAGCACAGACATTACGTATGTGTTATGTTGTTCTCAAAAAAGATTAACATCAAAATAGATAGAATAAGAAACAAATACTAGTGATGTCCATTAATATTGGTTGACTAATGTTATCATACCATATGCAATTATGCCATGTTGGTAAGATAAGATGGCAAGAAAATCTGATAACACAGTGTCTGTGTTTTGCCAAATTTGCAGGAATTGCACCTAGGGTTCTTGAAAGGTTTAACTCAGTTCTGAGGGCAAATGGCTGCAGATATTAGTATAGGAAGAAATTGGACAACATGGGCAAAATTTGGATATTGGCAAATATTACTATCAGACCATTCATAACAAAAAACACTGATGTGGGTTTTTCTTATTCTAAGCTGTTTATAATATTAACCTGAGACATGGTCTCAGTTTTGGAGTTTTTACTCTCAATTAAACTGTTGAAAATACTAACAAAAGTGACCCTTTTGTGTTTATGACATTTATTTTTGGAGCAGCAAGAGGACACTGTAGTGTGACTGATTCTCCATGGTTGGGATGCGTGTCTTTTTGCGTCTGCTCGCATGTTATTTCTGGAACTCATACTTGGAAAGAGATCGACAACCTGACACCTGCTGTTTTCTACGGTACCAGATCAACAGTGTCTCAGCAGAAAAGAAAATATTTGTTCATAAGGTATGAAGATGGGACAATGACATTGACACTGACACCAACATCTAACTTTTAGCAAAAGACATTGTCCAGACAACCAGAACAAGGCAAGACCCGCATGATGATTGACCACTGCTGGCTTCACACCTGACACTGTTGGTCTGCATGTCCCGGTCATGGAAAGATCACAGTAAAGGTGACACCAGTCAGCAGAGACTGGTAACCTTTAACTTTTTACAAGAACAGAAAGTTGTTCTGACTGCAGTCCCTGATACCAGCAACCTCTCTATTGAAAAATGTGTTTGTCTGACTTGTGCAAGGGCGTGTATATTCACCTTTGCCATTCCAATGGAGCTGGCGTTGATCTCAGTGATGCCTTGGTTCGTTTTGTCTCCTCGTTCCCACATACCGTAATCCTGCAAGGACCAAACGCCGATTTTAATGTTTGTCAGTAAGTTTGAGATGAACTGTGTTTTGGCAAAAAAAAAAAAAACAACAACAAAAGAGTCAAACTTACTGCCACTTTGTAGGCGGTCTCTATGTAGAACAAGAGATTCTGGACGACATCCACCTCATCCTGAGTATAGATGATGTGAAGACCTGTGATGTAAAGACAGCCCTTCATTTATTTGTTATATGATGAGGCACATTGGCATTACATAAATAAAAAAAAAAAATAAAAAATTGTAAAATCTTTTACGTACGACTTTAGTAGGGCACAAAGCTGCACCTCTTGATATTTGCCTTAGGCTACTGTGGTCATGGGCCACAGTAATACAGTACTATACTGTGTGAGAGAGGAGTAATACACACTGAGCTTCAATATAATGTTATGATATGTATATAAGAACCCCTAAATGCCACTGACTAAGTGAAGCTCTTGCAAAGTGGATTTCAGACCATTCTGTAGGCAACCAGACCATCAAAAATACGGCACTTCAGTTTCGGGGGGAAATGCTGCAGATATGGACATAGGCTAACATGAGAATTGGAAATAAAGCGTTGAGACAACATTTCATATCAGCAGAGTCAGACATTACTAAATGTCAATGCTTCTTTCACAACAAAGCCATACTATCTGCAAAAATGTTCATGGGTGTGTGAGGAAGAAGGTGAGAGCCAAATATTTCTTGTACTGTTTCCTGTAATACAGCATCAGTTGAAATGAACCATGTTTTCTGTAGATTCAATGTAAGGTGTGCCATTCTGGGAGGAGCTCTTATATCTATATATATGGCTTCTTGAGCGATAGTAAAAGGAAATCAGTGAAGATGGCTCTTCAACACATTGTGTTGTTGTTCGCTCTGACCTGCCTTTTCTCATCTCCAGGTAAAAAAAAAAAAATACAAATTTTGAAATTGTAATCATCTAGCAATAGAACAGGCCTATTCAGCTTCTCATCTCTTTGCCTAGATAAACGTTTGAGGCAAAGAGATGAGAAGTTGAATCTGATGAGATGAGAAGTTGAGTTTGAGTCTAAACTGTTGTAAGATAAGAAAAATGCCACAGGGAAAAAATTGACTAGAACATTTAGGAATTAGAGGAACAAAAAGTGACACTGTTGCCATGCTGCACTTCTGCTGGTGGATTGTTGAAGGAAAATGCATTATAGTATGGATTGACCATTAGGACATCAAATTATTTCAGTTTAGATGGGATTCTATGTCAGATCAAAGTGTAAAAAAGTGACGATGGACAATTTTTTTCCTTCTGTTAAAGCCACCTTCTCCCTCCCACTCTCCTCTTTGTTTCAGGCTGTCAATCACAGAGGACAGGTGAGCCAAAACATGACATTTAAGATGAATATATGAAACATTAGCACACATGTAGAGGATATAAACCAGCATTAATAATGGAATTCTCTTTTTGAAAAGGAGCAAAACATTTCTGATTATATTTCGGAAACTTTCCATGGGAGGGTAACCTGATTATTCTGGAAATATTCCAATGATATAGAAACAAAACTTTAAATTATTATCATTTTCTGTTATTAGCAAAGAGCCTGGGCAGTATGCACCCCTTTGTACACTCTCCTCCGTCTACTTGATACTCTACTGGAATTTCCCTAACATGCAAAAATATAGGGAAATAATGGGGGGTTTAGGGTTAATTGGGGGATATTCCTATTGCACAGTGGGTCTTGCTGGGACATGATAATCGTGATGATAAAAAGAGGACTTTCTGTATAAATCCTTGGATGGTTTCAGAAAACTGTCTGCAGGATTCTAGACGAAACAGCATCAGGTTTGAAGGAGAACTGTCGTTCCATTACAGATCAACATATCTAACACATTGTATTATAAAAATGACTTGACATTATATAATCCCCATAATCAATTCTGAGGTGTCCTGAGCTTTGACAGAACCACCAACAAACAGTTACTGTGAACCTTAAATAAATCCATTTCCTCTGGCCAGCATTATGCTAAAAGATATTTTTCCTAACTATATTTGTGGCTCCTGTTGGGGGATTGAGCCTTTAATACTTAAAATGTATTTTATCCACATAGATTCCCATGGAAAGTTTCCCACTTTAAAAACTCCTTCAATTTTGCACCCTAGTGACAGCACTGAAAGCTTAATCTAATTAAACCCACATTTCTCACATTTATCTGGCTGTGATGTGGACTCCACATATGGAAAGTTAATTTTGTAAACAACTCATCCAGTCAAAGGTCCCTAGAGTAAATCAGGGATATTTGATCACAGAGACAACAGTTGCTGTCTGCACTTTATGATTCAAATGTTTTGTTTTGCAACATCATTTTTAAGCAACCACGGTTCCAGTGAATACAACCGCACATTACACTACCACTGTATGGTCTTGTGGCTATATCATGTACGCAACGACTGGGATCACTCCAAGTCACTGGCCCTGGCAAGTTACGATAAGACAAGGAAATTCAACGTCCTGTGAAGGAACTCTGATCTCAGAACTCTGGGTGTTGTCATCTGCTACCTGCATCAGAGAGATGCAGAGGTAAGAAATTTCTCAGTTATCCGGAAATGATTATCAATATTTGATTGTCACCCTTTTTCTCAATATGTATGATATCATCTTATTATTTAAAGAACAATTATTTGTTTTCCAGGGACGTTGGAAGCACTGTTTATCTGGGCAGCTATAATAACTCAGTGACACGTGAAGTTTCCAACATTTCTTTCTATAACTCAATGTCAAATGATGACGACATTTGTCTTTTGAAGCTGGGGAATCCTGTGGATTTTACTGACCGCATTAGACCCATTTGTTTACCCACCCAGAATAGCAATTTTTGCGGCGGAACAGCAACCTGGGTCATCAACCCGCCTTGGGACGGTAAATTCTTTTTTGGTCATTTTTACAACATTTTAAGTTTCTTCACATTAACAATGCATTGAACAAAACATTCTGTTTGTAATGTAATTAACACTGCTTATTTGACCTCCTGTCTTCAACAGCCAGTCGTCTCACTATAGTTGAACGTGACCTGTGCGCATATTACAGGAATGAAGCCATCTTACCAAATACAATCTGTGCTAAAACATTTTATTGGCAGGTGAGCAACATTCACTCTTGACATCCTGTCTTCTTTGCTTACAGGAAATGATAACTTTACTTGTGTCTCTACTACCAAAATATTAGAGGATTGGATTGGATCATATCATAAATTAATAATTATAATATTTGCTCAAGCCCCACAGAAATATACAGAAATATTTATAATAACAATTAAATAAAGATTCTATGACTACCTTCAAATTAACCACATAGAAACAAATATATCGATATTATAAATATAATAATCATGAAGAAAACATTTTATATTAGCGTAACAGTGTGTCTGGAAAACCAAGTGTAAGAGATAAAGAGAAAGGAAAATAGAGAAAGAAAGCGAAAGCTTAAACCAGTGCAATGGTTACTTGGTGTTTAAGGCACCATCCCCACTGACTGCACCCCAGGTACTTAAAGCTGTCCACTGCTTATTTGGTGCTGGGTTAAATGCAGATGTCAAATTTCTTTGTGTGCAGTGGTGTGTATCACAATGATAAGGAGTTTGCTTGAATTCCTTACTTCTCTACCTGAGGAAAATTTTTGCTGATCACCTTTAACAGAAATCGCTAATATTAAAGAACCTAACCCTAACTCACAACCAGAATGGAATATTTTGGAAGAAAAAAAAAAAAAAAAAGAAATCCCTGTCTCAGCTCACTTTCTCGGTTACCCTCCCTCAGAGATATAACTCCGGAGGACCACTGATGATTGACAATTATGGTATCTGGATCCAAACTGGAATAGAAAATAATTCCACGCAGATGTCCACCAACGCCTTCACCTCTGTACCTTTCTATGAAGACTGGATCAGACATGAGACCATGGGAAATCAACCACAGTTTGTCCCAGTCAACACTTGGGGTTCATATGACACTGTCTGCAGAGATGATAGTGTGTTTGCAGGTGCAGGGGATCGGGTCCCAATTTCTCACTTCATCTCACTCTCTCTTCCTCTGCTATTCCTCTTTCTGCTGCTCTGAGATGACAACAGGGAGAAGACGTCCTTTTGGTACCTCCCTCTCCACCTACTGGTGCATTCATCTTTATTAAATTAATCAATTGGTAACAGAATCACTGTTGGGATGAGGGCTAAATTACAAATAAAAACCTGATGAAATTTTGACAACTGTATGAAATAGGTGTAATGAAAATCTAGAAAGGTTTGGGAGTCCGAGTATGAGGTCAAGTGTCTGTAACTGTGGGTGACCATGACTGGACACAATGTCTGTGTGTCTATCTAAGGGGGCTTCAGGATTTGTTGAGATGTGGTCTTAAACTTTTGATCAGCTGATGAACTGCATATTTCAGTTTATTGGTATATTGCAATAAATGCTTTGTTTACTCAGGTTTTCTTGTCTTACTTCCATTTCCTTTTTTGCCAGTTTGAAGCTCTACTTAGAACCTTCTTAAGATCCATCCAAATGTGAATGTCAGTAGTGTATGTATGTATGTATATATATATATTTTTATATAAATATATATTTTTTTGAACTGATGTCAAGAATGGTTGAGCCCAGTATCTAAAAGTCATAACTGAAGGATCATAGTCTGCAATTAATAAAGTTATATAGGTGAAAAAATGTAAAACATGTTATTAGAACATGTTGATGAATATAAAATCAATGAGTGATTTTGAGTAATATGATTATTATGACCTAAATTAAAGAAGGAAATAGGTTAAGATGTGATTCCTTTTTGATGATGAAATGTATTCACATATACAGTATATGTTTGCTGGTAACACATTTACATAAAGAAAATGTCTGAACAGACTAAGAGAATGAAACCCTGACCTGAAGTGAAGACCATATGAGAAAAGAGGTGCAGTAAAATTGATGGTTGGGTGTAGAGCTTACAGGCAAATCCAAATAAGAGAAATAATGATATGATTAACATTGTAATTCATGAAAAGAAGTAAAATTATCAAATGATTATTGTTGTTTCATGTGCTGATGGCTAAAATGTTGTTTATCATTATAATAGAAAATATATGTGAGAGACATGGAACATGTTGAGATATGTCCAGGGAAAGACCCAACATGGCCTGCTGGGGGAAAAAACGAACGTAATGGTGACGTAAAGCGAGGACTAGAGGCGAGGAGAGATCTGGAGGACAGGGCATGGAAAAAACCATGGAAAGAGAGGGGAGAAAAGGCATAAATATAGGTGTAAGAGTCTGGAAAAGTATAGTTCGTGCCTCGCCCCATCCCCTGACAAAGAATGGATAGACAATTTGAGTTATTAAGCTATATCCAAACAAAAACCCACAAATATTAATGGGAACAAAATAATCAATTTGAGCTAAATCAGTCATTTTTCTCTATGGACTTGATTAAGAATCAAATCAATTATTTTTGTCAAAATCATTGCATAAAAGTACATGAAGTATGAGTGGATGGAATAAACATAAAGTGATGACCAATCATTCCTGTTCATGTTTCCAGTAATCCAGCATCAGAAAAAAAGAAGATTAACGTGTTTGTCTTCATGTTTGTTCTGACGGGAAATGGAAGGTGTGACACGGAGGGGAGGAGATCCGTTCCATTTCGTACCTACAGTATATATCTATGAAAGGGTCAAAGATCACAAACATTTAAAATGGAAGACTCCGGCAAAGGTGTGCCAATTTTACGGATTATGTTTCCATTCACTGATTTAAGCCCAGTGAAGGGAATGGTGACCATGTTAAACCCATCACTAATTTAAGGATTGTTCTCAAACAATGAGAACAATTCTTTCAGTGTCAAAGCTGCAGCACAGACTAAGATTTACCTGAGGCTGTCATCTGAGCCAGGAAGAGCAGGAAGAGGGAGGTGGCATCCACCTGCAGGTGGCCCCACTGGTCATCTCCTACCACTGTGGCACAGGTGGACGTGTTGTATTTGGCATGAAGGGAGTCAGACGTGCTTCTGCTGTACTTAAATTTTTCCACCTTGTCTAGCTGAGGATGCAGAGAGAAGGAGAGACTCCTCAGAAAAAAATGTCACTAATAAACAGAAGAAGCTGAAACTGCAGCAAATGCTTAAGGAGATATAAAGTCTTTATGAAACTCCAATGGGTAGCTTAATATAACTTACTATACAGTGTTTTCTCTCTACATTCCCTTAGTACAAAACAAAATCTTCTGAAATTACTATATATTTCACTAATAGCTTGGTTTACCTGGACAAGATTGTACACAGCAGTTGTAAAACCAAGGCATTGAGTTTTTCAAATATTTTATTATTTATAATAAAACTATCAGTATTACAATAGTAAATATATTAAACCAGGAACTAAGGAGCGCAAATCAGTTTATTTTGGAGGGGGTTCAAGCCCTGATAAATAGTGAGAGAAGTTGAGATAGGCTAGCAATGTGATGGATGTGAAATGAGTGTCATACAGGTTGACATTTTGAAAGGTAGAAAATAGGAGGTGTGATGTTAAATGTTGTATACCAGTTTGCCCCTGAGGTAGGCTGTGAGCTGGATTAAGTTGTAGAGAGCATCCCCCAGGGAGAGAGAGTGGAATAGCCATGTAGGGAAAGGGAACAGGAGTGATGAAGAAGTGATGGGCATGTTTGACGTTAGGGATATAAACTTGGAAAAAAAAAGGGCAGTGGTAGATTTTGCAAAAAGAATGGAAATGGCCGTGGAAAAAAAATCCTATTTCTAAAAGAGAGAGGAACACAGGGTGACATACAAGAGTGAAGGCAGGTCCAAATAGATTATATTCTGTGTAGAAGAGGTCATCTGAAAGACTACTGTAAAGTGGTGGCAGGTTTATACTGTGGCCAAACAGCATAGGATGGTAGTTTGCAAGTTGGCAATGGAGGTGAGAAGAAGGAAGAGGGTGAAGACAGGGCAGAAGATTAAGTAGTGAAAGTTATGGAAAGAGCAGTAGTGCGAAAGCTTCAGGAAAGAAAGGAAGGGCAGTTCTGAGCTGTTGTGAGAAATTTCCAGATGAATGGGAGACCACAGCAAGAGTGATTAGAGAGACAGGTTGAAAGGTGCTTGGTAAGTCCTATGGACAGAAATGGGTAGACAAAGAGACATGGTGGTAGAATGAGGAGGTTTGGGAGAGTGTTCAGAAAAGTCATATGAGAAGTTGTACGATAGATTAGAATTTAATTAAGGAGAAAAGCAGTTGTACAGATTGCGATAGGAATGAGATGCCAGATTTATAACAAGGAAGAAGATTTCATTGGAGAAAAGGCTTTAAGAGAACGAAGAGTGAAAAAACAGTTGTTCCTGATGACAGTGTGTAGGGAAAATAGCAATACATTTTCAGACACTGAAACTGTTAAATACACTGTTAAATAGACTTTTATGTGCAGAGATGTGCAGAGTTGTAACAATTACAGAGAGATTAAGTTGATGAGCCACGCCATGAAGATTTGGAAATATGTTGTTGAGGCTAGGTTGAGGAAAGAGGTAGAGATTTGTGTACAAAAGTATGGTTTCATGCCTGGGAGGAGTACCACAGATGCAATATGCATGTCACTTTTCCCATGTCATGATGGGTCATTAAATGTAACACCCACAATATTAGAGAGATCATTGTCAATCATCTAAAAAAAAGATAATTTGTCCCTGCCCCAATATTATCATGCTGTAGAACAGTGCTTCCCAATCTTTTTCTGTTACGCCCCCCCTAGCATGAAGAAAACAATTTGCGCCCTACCACCCTCTCACCGCCGCTACTATAAACAACAGCATTTGTCTATAAAATAGTTATAGGTACTCATCTGCATAACATTGTATCCTTGTTAACATAAAGAAACAAAAAAACATATATAATTCAACTTACAAGGATGTGCAATTACACTTTATTGTAGTACGGCGGAAAAAAAAGCATGTTCCCCAGGGTCACATGCGCCCCACTCAGCATCGCACCGCGCCCCCCCAGTGGGACCCGCCCCACACTTTGAAAACCCCTGCTGTAGAATATGCTTCACAATAAAATGACATTTCATGCAATTTATTGTTATATTATCATAAAGTGTAGCGTTCAGCTTCCTACTGTAGCGCTTCCTGATTATAAAACTGAGATTTAGCCTTCATCGTACCTGCCTCATCATACACTGGAGGACTCCTCTCATCAGCTTCACCACACTCTACAAACACAGAAAGATCTATGTCAGCTTCTCCCTTATGCTGTTGAGGAAAAAACTTGAGAAACTTCATGAGTCGGTAAACTATGCAGCAGTAGGATGAAGGTCCATCATCATCATTTTTGATTTTTGAATTTAGTAATGCTCTTTTTCCATTTCTTGGCTTTCACACTGACCTGCTCCAGTTCATATGCCTTGGCCTTGTCCTCATCACGATCAGCATTCTTTCTGTAGGCCAGACTAAGGGCCCACACTGATAGAATGCTGTACACGTTATCTCTGACCCAGGCATCAGGATGATCTGGGCTTCCAGGGAGGAGACCTGTCACTGGATTCTGATAAGAATAAAGATACTAGAATAAAGTTATACATAAGAGTTAATGCTATAATACTCTCACCATCTCAACCCCGTCTACAGGATAAGCGTTGGCATTGTAGGAAAAAGCCAAAGTTTAGTTATAATACAAAACAATTATTTAGCAATGTTTGGTGGGCCAAAAAATACTGGCCTTAGTTCCCCATGACTGCTCTTTTCATCTAATAATCCACATATGTACAGATCAACTGGGTCTTAAGGCAAATACGTCTTACTTCGAATCTTGATTGCAAACATTAAACATATTGTTTTTTTATTGTTTACTTCGAACGCGTCTGATTAATAGCATATTATAAGTATGAGATCATGTTCATCATCAAATAATACTGTAAATAAATTAAAATTATTTATCTTGTATTATCCTTTTACCTACTTACTCAAAGTGCAGTAAAAAAAGTAAAAGCAATACATCTGCCAACACCAAGATGGCGGCAGCGTGGACGCGCAGCTGCGTCTGTGTGTAAAACGCACACGCCTCCTGACTACTTCTATAAACACGGGTAACGGGTACAAACACAATATTCGTTAATCCGAACTATTCTATGGCATCATAAAAATCCGCACCTGGTGCTTGAGGATAGTTTGATGAATTATCCGGACATAGTTGTCCAGTTTCACGCCAGAGTTGCTGCGACTTCTCATGGTGACAGGCGACCGGTGAACAAAGTTCTTAAATATTACTAATTGACGTCATTTATATACACAAAAGTTAAGTAGAACAATTAAAAGGGCAAGGAAAAAAGTTCACGTAGAGCAATTGGGACTGAAGAAAAGTCAGCTGTTTCCCTTGGTACACTGACTGCTGAAACCAGAAGCTGGAGTAAAGTACCGAAATGCAGCCGGAAACAGTGTAGCAACATCCTTCCTACCAAAACAAACGTTTCTGTCTGGTTTGTCACTAGTACGAGCAACGATTAATCTTGCGTTGCAATTTTCAGCGTATCGTCGATTATTTTCAACTTTAAACTCTTAACTATCGAATGTATATAATTTATGTATTTTGTGGAACTAAATGAAGGCAGTG
>JAFBJS010055174.1:52124-63451 GCA_016785265.1 Paraplagusia blochii | reverse complement strand
ATATCACTGTCCCTGCTCTGTCCAATAATCTGGCTTCTCAAAAAAAAAACATTTTGTAAATATATCTGACTTGAATGTATTTATCATCTACTTCATATATTGCCCCATTTGTCTACGGCCATGAAAAAAATAAACCTGGCGAGAGGCAAGATGGATCGATTTTTAGTATCTCAAGTGAAAGTGAGAGAGGGCACAGAGTCTGGGGTGAGCAGAAAACGGAGGAAGTATGACCCTGATTATTAAAAGTTTGGCTTTTCATGTATTGGTCCTGATGATGCTCCGCTGCCACACTGTGGTATCTGCAAACAGGTTCTAGCTAACGACAGTATGCGACTATGTATCCGGCATCATATTGAAACCAAGCAAAAAAAAAGATATGTAAGCACATACACAGATAAAAATTAAAATGTTAAATTTTTAAATTAAAATAATTTAAAAATATTTAAAAAACATACAAACATGTTTAAGATGTTTACAAAAACAAAGATGTGTATAACATTTATTGTTTAAAACCTTTTTTGTCTAAGTGGAACATACATAATAGTAATAATAATTGAGGGGGCGGCATGCTTTTGAGTTCTCTTAGGGGAGGCTCACTAGCCCACACTTCGAAAACCCCTGACACATAGATCACATAAGTTAATAGTTCACATAGATAATAATGATACTTACACTCAACTGTTATATTAATGTGCTGTGATGATGCTTCAAGTATTGGCACATCAGGACCCAGATCCATTTTTGCTCTGCACTGGATTGAGACTCCATTGTCGTATCTCTTCGGTGTTAAAGTGTAGTTGAAGATTACGTCCAATGGTTTTTCAGTGGTGTTATTAAGAGTCTGTGTCCCGCTTAGCATGTCTCCTTTGTACCACCACACCGTGAGATTTCGCACAGGAGCTACTTTGGGGATCAGGCATTTGAAGTGATAACTTCTACCTTCTTCCATCCGGTTATCACTTGTCACATTGCTTGAAAGGAAAATATTTTTTGGAAATTCTGAAAGAAATGAAAGCCATTAGTGTCGAGTAGTGTCAGTCAGCCTGATCAATAAAAAGTAAGGACTTACGGTAAAGAATGACCCTTGCTTTCAAATGGCATTGCTGCTTTGTAGAATTTGCTTGTGGATTTAAAAAGCACATGGGAGTGATTCCCCATTCTGTGAGATTCTCTGCTCTCCAGGTCACATGGTTGACAAGCTTTGGACTTACTCCTCCTATAGAGGCCTCCCAGCCCATTCCACTGAACTCGGTTTCTGATGTGCTGCAGTTAATTGACACTGAATCTCCATATCTCAACACAACACTTGGTGGGCTCAGCTTAACTGGACAGGCATTGATACCTACAGCACAGGGGGTACACAATTCACACAACATGTCTATACAACGATATTGAGTTGGTCAAGAAATCAAGGTCCAGCCAAAGATATGCATTCATATGAAAATATATTCCCCATAAAAAAAAAAATAAAACAACAATTTAATTGTTCTCCCTTCACTGTGGGAGAATCTACGGTGTTTCCTAAAAGTTAGAAGACATTGTAATTCACACCACTGAACACAACGAAATGTGACCTCTGCATTTAACCCATCACTAAAGTGTGCAGTGGGCAGCTTAGAGCACCTGTGGCAGTGTGTTGGGACTGTGCAACGCTCAGAGCACTTAAGTGGTAACCTGGTAGATTCAAAACTACAACCTTCTGAACCCAGGACCAGTTCCGGAACCACAAGGAGCCCCATTAGGAATGTATTTAGAATTTCCTGTTTCTCCTTGGTGTATAATGTTAAAAATCAACAGGTTATTACATTACTGTAATTAGATTGTGCTACCTTTGTAATGTTTTATTATTTATAGTGAATGTTAGTGTAGGTGAATGAAACCATCACTTATGAGTTTTCTGAGAAATCACCATGCAGAGGAAATGACTGTTATGGTGCATCTAGGTTTGCAAGAGGTTTGTAAGTTGTCTTCTGGTGAAGATGTCCAACCTAATGTCTTCTTCCTCTTTTAGCTTGTACCTGTTTCCTGGAGTTGCGAGTTGAGCGAATCAACATTTTCCATCTCGCTCTGTCCTCTTCATCTTCTACTCTTACTTCCACTACCTCTTTGGCCTTCCTTTCCTACCTGATAACTTCATCCCTAGGTCTTTTCTCCAAACCTTCCTGACTGTGTTGTCCCCCTAATCACCTCATTATTGATCCTGTCCATCCTTGTCTCTCCTAATGAGAATCTCAGCATCTTTAACTCTCCAGCTCGACCTCCTGTCTTCTGCCTATTGATAGTGTCTCTAATCCATACATCATGGGTGGTCTCAAAATCATCCTGTAAATGTTGTTAAGACAGCTTCTGTCCACTGGTGTACAAAATATTTTAAACCCTATTAGTTTTAAGGTTTGGTCTGTTTGATTAACAATCTAGAGCAGAGGTGGGCAAACTTTTTGACACATGGACCACATTGGGTCCCAGAATTGCGCAGAAAGATGGAACTTTTATTGAACGAAGATAAATAGCAGGTAAAACTGATGTATAAAACCTAAAATGCTTCTCATAAAACTTCTCATAGCCTTTCTGGTGTTATGGAAACTCCAACCATTGCATAGAAAAGGCAGAAGTATAATGATAATACAAATCAATTATAGAATTTGGACAAGGCTGGCGGGCCGCATAAAAAGCTCAATGGGCCGCATCCGGCCCCCGGGCCTTAGTTTGCCCATGCCTGATCTAGAGATATCCGATCCTATTTTTGCTTTTTATTATTATTAGATTATTAGAAATGCTTTTTATTTAGAGATTTAGTCATTGTTTATTCAGTCCATAAATCTGGACCTAAACTAGAAAGAACTAGCCAAATGATCAAATTGAAATACAAACACTATCTTATGCTTTTTTTTTTCCAGAATATATTATTATTATATTATTATTATATTTATATATTTAAAAAAGCTGATATATCTAAATCAATCATGATTAAATGTAAATGTAAATTTTCAGGTAAAAATGTATTTACAACTACCCCATTATCTGTTCAAAACATTGACAGCCCTTGATAAAATAATTTCTAAAACACTCACAAAAAGAGGTCCATATACAGGAAATGTGATCAGATGGATTTTAAATTGAAGGATCATATATTTTGGAATATAATTTTAATACTGAAATGGAGGATCGATAAATGTGTACTTATTTTACACATTTTTACAAACATAAAACAGGTCTATGAAGCAAGACCTCATTTTTTTGTGGGTGTAGTACCAGACAATTCCCTAGATTCATATGCAGTGAGAGAGATGGGTGTGATAAATTAAATTCACGGGCTGAGAAAAGACATCTTTACTTAATGATCAAATACTTGTAACATTGTTAAAAATATTAAGTTTAATTTACATTGTCAAATATTTTTGGTCACTAGGAAGGAAGAAGTGACTTTTCATTCATTGGTTTGGCTGCCAGATCCAGGTATAGGCAGAAAGGAAGGGGAAGTTGGTGGCCTAGTGATTAAGGAAGCAGGGCCCGCGGTTCGAATCCCCCTACCGCCAAGTTACCACGGAGGTCCACTGAGCATGGCACCGTCCCCAGTCACATCTCCCTGGACGCTCAAAGCTGCCCACTGTTCACTTTGGTGATGGGTTAAAAACAGAGATCACATTTCATTGTGTGCAGTGGTGTGAATCACAATGTCACAATGACAAGGAGTTTGCTTTCCTGAAGTGAACGTGTGGAAGTGTGTGATTGGTTGTCTTGTTTTTAAAAGGAGTGGAGGGAAAGATTCAAGGGCATCATTGGAGGAGAAGAGACGATGGAGGCTCATGGCAACGTGTAGATTTGTTGTTTTCAGAGACGAAGCAGTGATAATACTGTCAGCTTGACATTATTTAAAAGCTACTGCTACAGCTAGTAAGTTTCAGCTCGGAGCACTACTAAGTTGAACGATTGTTGTTGACTCGTACAGTCAATGAGATTCAGCCTGGATCTCATACTCTCGGGGTGGGAGCATGAGAGCCTGATTTCGCCTTTGTCTTCCTGACTATTGCAGTTCCTTCAACAGCACCTTCCCTTGTAGGAAAAACTGTTGTATAATGATCACTGAAGAACGGATCTCGTCACATCCTAGTCACTGCAACAGGGGTTTATTTTTGTTTTGCCGGCTGTTTTATGTGTGTGAGTGAGTGTGGGCCCATTGAGTTTAAATGAGTTTATATAGGTTATGATAATTTATTTAAATGTAGAAATAGTACACTTATTTTGGTACTAAACAGTGCTTGATTAGGTGACTTTACTTTAACTTTGGGTAACAAATTTAAGTTTACGTGTTTAATCAAACCTGTTATATTTTGTTCTGGTATATTTTCATTATGTTTGTAAACCGTTAAAACCTGATAAATAAGTAAAGTAAAACTTTATTATTTCTTGAGTCTTATGATCTTTATTTGCTTTAACCTTTAACCTAACATCTGTTCATAGTGAGTTAATATTTCAACATTATCAGTGAAGTAATATAAACAAGATATTCCAAATCCTTTGATGACACTTAAGTTTATCAGTTAACTATAAAAATAATCCAAACTACATTTTATAGAAGTACTTGGGGTACTTAATAACAATTAATGAACCCAGAGCCTACTCTTAGTTAAAGCTCTATCACAAGAAGTGCTACATACTACATACAAACGTCTCATAAAATAAATTATTATACCTTCAGGGAAAGTTTAATATACTTTTTGTAACCAGCCAAGATTTTTTTTTTTTATGCATGGTAGTTTCTTCACCCTTTCGTCCTTACAAAAATTCTTAGTTATATGAGATTTCTGGGTTGTCTCTATTGCTCTGACCTTTTAAGGTCCAGCCATAGATTTTTATGTTAAGAAGGTAGAATCTAAAATTTGCTGAAATAAGATTGAAAATTTTTTTTCCTTCTACTCGCAAAATGTCCCCTCTGCCACTGGCTGTAATACAACCCCAAAGGTGTGGACATTGAAAAGGTTTTCTTCTAATGACTCCTCCATAAAGACCATATCGATACAAAGTTTCTCTTTATAGTGGAATAGTGTACCACAACAAGTGTCTGCCAGACCTTTCGAGCAGTCAAACATGTGGTTTGTCTTGCTTTCTCTCTCCATTCTGTGAGCTGTTTGGTCTGATATGATTCTTCGTTTTCCAGATCTTGCTTTAATTTCCATTCTTAGTAATGACTGCCATTTCTTGATTGTATTCCAAACAGAGGTTATTAGCATCCTAAACACTTTGCTATCTTTCCTATAGCCTTTCCCTGATTTGTGAGTGTCAACTATTTGCAGTTTCAGTGTTATAGATATAGTGCTTAGAAAAACATATGGTGCTGATTGTTGGGCCAAGGTCAGATAAGTCCAGGGTTAGACCATGGCTATGAACTCGTTCTCGGAAGGAAAACCAAAACCTTTGGGCATTTTCTTTTAAACAAACCAGAAACTTTATATATTTCTTTGTTTTGGAACAAAAGCGCTTATTAATAAACAATGCGGTTAATACTGATTAAGAATTTGTGCTTAAAAATGTCTGTGTAGCCTACAATCAAAGTCATTTGCCTCCTAAATGTGGTAGTCTACAATAAACTGATGAGGTTGACTTCCTGTGACATTCACTAACTGAATGGAGAGAGTGGGTGGACCATCGGGCTACATGGGGAGGACTGACTACCAACTACGTCGCTGACGTGATATTAATTTACTTATCCATGACCGACTCCCATTGGTCAGCAGCCTCCATGACCACCAACCGAATCGCATTGCAATAAACTATGTTCTTGAACGTTAAATATTTTAAATGGGTAGCGATGCATTATCAACAGCATGTCCACGTAGCACAAACAAACTAATTCAAAAAACATTTTTAACAACATGGTTTTGTTCTAAATGGTTCAGGAACGTCAAATTAATGGCGGTATGAAAGATCAGTTAGGTTAAAATACTGTTTTGATTCACAATGAAGCAATATGCAAAAAATTCTGGTTCAAAGCGCTGTTCATAACCTTTGAGTTTGACATTACCTGGTCTTAGTGGATGATAAATAATGTGATCAATCCATGACTCTGTCAGGTGTAAGCTTTAAGTGTAAAAGTGTAAATGATAGGATTAAAGATCTAACTTTTTCTGATATATTTTAAGGATTTCTGTAATTCAATGTTTTTTGGAGACATTTACATCTTGCCTTGGCTTTCTCATGGACATTAATACGTGTTTTTACATATGTTGCCCAAACATTTGATCCCCGCTGTAACTCATAGGTGGCTGATACAATGTTGAGGCAAAGAGACCATTATTTCCCACCATTAAAAAAACTTCCTGGGCAAGGGGCAGTGGTGGCTTGGCGGTCAAGGAGGAAAACTTGGGTCTGGATAGTTTCAGATTCAAGTCTGCTAGCTGCTGCAAAATATCCACAAACATGCATCATCCCAACTTTTTCTGACCCCTGCTCAGTTTTGTGACAAGTTAAAAGATCACATTTCTTATGGGCTCTCTCTCTCTTTTTCACTCTCTGTCTCTAAATATAAGTCACCTCCAACTTAATTCAACTAATGCAGAAATTCTGATCAGTTTACCCTGATGTGTTCGGTAAACATTTTTCTTTATAAAAAAAACTCTCTGTTTTGCCCTGTCCAAAAAGAAAGAAAAGCAGCAGCATAAAATAGGGTTTCTGAAAGAAATAAAATAAATATATGTACATATATCTACAGTATAGAAATAATTAATCTGATGGTTCTTTTCCCGGTTGACGTTGTTAAGGAACAAAACAACAACAACAACATAACAACAAAAATCCTACCTCTTTCAGACAGACACATCAATTGCAGTAAAAGTGAAACAAATGACACAGTGTTTCTCATATATGTCCAACTGTGTCCCATTGATTCTTCCCTCCAGCTCTGCTCCGCCAGGAACGGCATGCCTCTGTAGCGCGCTCGGATGAGCCTCTCTTAGTGCCGATAAAACCAATGAGCAACAAGCAGCAAAGGCAGAGGCGTACAGCTCTCTCTTTCTCTTTCCTTCTCATGGTCTGCCCCCTGCTTTCCCCCCAACACCCTTCTCTCTCCCTCCTGTCTCTCCCTCTCTCAAGACACAAAGATTAATGCAGCTGTTCTGAAAGAACTCACAACTGACAAAATATTTGGTCTAGTTCCATTGTTCCTAGACTCTGACATCAAGAAAACAATATTTACTTTCTTACATTTTAGGTCACCAAGGCTGTTTCTTTAAGAAAAGAAGGAAAGTGAACCCCCTGTAATTGTTATCCACACCACTGCACACAACAAAATGTTACCTCTGCATTTAACCCATCACCACCCTGTAGGTGATGCTCAGCTAATGCTCAGTGAAAAATGTAACCAGACACAAAGACGAATTAGACAAATCAATAGGAGATCAAGTAATTTGTTTTTATGTCCACTAACAATGTACTTTGACCAATACCTGAGTAAACCAAGTTTAACATACACCGTCTCTGCATTTTAATAAGAACAATGTAACAAAAGAGTTACAAATTTTACCACGAGGCCAAGGGTATGTAACATATGAAGGCACAGGCATTCCAGCATCTAGTGTGTAAGCAGCTCTTTGGTGACAATATAATATTATATTCAAGTCATCACAATGGCAGTGAACATATCTAGTTATTTACCTCATATAACAGTAGTCACGGATGCTGAAAATTATTCATATTCATGCAGCATGGAAGGCTGTTGGACACCCACGCTTTGAGGTCATCAGCACTCTTGTTGCTATCCCACACTCCCACATTTTCCAACAGATGGCGTGTTAAAAGCTGCAGAAGTCTATCATTTGAAGAGCAACTTTTATCATTAAACCTCTAATAATTTACTGCCTTTACATTATAATCCAATCTTTTTGGGATAAGAGTTTGAAACACACATGTCAAACTCAGGCCATGAGATCATATCCAGAGTGGACATTCCACAATATATGTAGTATCTATATACCAGTAGTGGTGTATAGTAGTAGTAGTGGCAAACATTTTTAAATTTACAGGCCACAGTGAGCTTTGGTCTAAAGCAGACGGTGCGTTCACTTAAACTATAAGAATGGTGTGTAAAAGGCTAAAATGCATTAAGCCTTTTCTGAGCTATGTATTGGGTAAATGCAAAGATTGCAGGGACAAAGCAAGAATAATAATGATAATAGTAATAACCTAATTTGGTGGCAGTGGATACTTAGGGGTCAAGGAAAAAGTCTCGCAAACGCATGTTTCCATGTATTTAATTCACCAGCTGCTAGGTTGCCACTGAGCTCTGGGTGTAGGACTGTCCAGTGGGCCTACCACCAACAGCAAGTTTCACAATATGGTGCAATGTCATTTGGGTGGTGCCAGGTGTCCCTGTGATCCAGTAATGTACAAGCTGATGGAAATGAATTAATGAATTATCTAAATTGGACAAGTTTGATTGGCTGAATTAAAAAGCCAGACAGGTCATATTTGTCCCCGGGCCATAGTTTGCCCAGGTTGTTTTTGTTGTCATTGTTATATGAGAAAATACATATATTTAAAAGGAACTTAAAAGGCTACTGATGAAGAGGCATAACAGGAAAGAAAAACTGTTCTCTATTTCAAATTGAATTTCTCATGTGTTCATGATAATGATCTTTGGTTGTTCCAGATTGTTTATAAAGAATAAGCTTCTTTTCCATACGCTAAAAAATCTACATGACAGATCTGGAGGGAGAATATGCGCAACTGCGCAATTTTTCAATATTTCTTGAGTTTGGGCCACAATGTGATCCTACTTTATAACTTTGGCCCACAACTTTGGATAAACCTCAGACTTCTCAAAAATTGAACTAACTGTGGGAATTTCCCTACATATTGTTGCGTCTTGGTCTTACTACATGTTGGATTTTCCTTCATACTAAGTACTTCCTTTAAACTAGGGGGATTAGAGGAATTGTTATGATGCATCTTTTTCATAACAAGAAAATTCTTTGGAACATCCTCGGAATGCCTGACTATGCAGAGACGAAACTGACATGCTCCAGGAAATGATGAATAGGAGTAGAGTTTGTGAAAAGCTGATAATGCAGGGAACCGAGGGATGACAGTAAACAGCTGCACACAGCAAGTTGTCTTTAATCCAGTCCGAGTCAAGGGTTATTAAAAAGCCCATCAGGTGGGAGTGGGAGGAGAAGACAGCGAGAGATATGGGACCATGGAGGTCTTTTGAGACAGAACAGAGGAGGCTGCAGTTAAGACAACAAGCGTTGAAATTCTAGTCATGTTGATACAACCCTCCCCGCTCAGAGGAAAACACAAAAAACAGGCATCACTTGTGCTCACAGCTCCAAGGTCTAAACTCCATGTGAGGGACGTTAGTGTTTCATGGCAACATGACAACAAAACAAAATCAAACACAACTTCACTTTTTGGCAGTTCCTGTCCAGTAACCACTGCTGATGAAACACCTCCCTTCCATTTCCATGAAAATAAAAACAAGTATTGAAAAATACTCACAAAAATGATTTATAATTAAAAAAACAACATAAAGTTTTTTAAATTAAAAAAATCAACTCAGACTAAATAACCCTTTAAAAGTGTTAGGTCTGGGCCCAGGTCCATATGTTTGACATCTGGGGTTTCCGTGGAGTATGATGGGAGTTGGCATGCTTTGGAATTCTCTATGGAAGACCTGAAAAAGAAGAAGACTAATAATGTCAGCAACAAACAGTTGACTGACCAGGAATTTAACATCTGAAAACATTTATCAAAGTGTTGGCTGGATGTGGTAGTTTTTATAGACTCATTAATTCTAACTTTTAGAGGATCTTACATGTCATGGACAACAAGGAGGACTCCGTCAGTTAGAAATAGTAAACAGACTTCTGTGTCTTAAACGTAGCACAATGTCTTTGTGTCTTAAGAAAGAAAAACTGTAATGGAAACTTGTCAGAAGTGTTTGGTCCCAGTCATTGGTATTGGCAACTTATTGAATGTTTTTTTTAAGAATGTTTTTTTAAAGACAACCCATTTGTAACAGTTATATAGAATTTGTAATATATAGTGGTTGTAGGTGTTAAATTAATAAACATGAAATTGTACATTTTTGATATATCAACCATGTGGGCCACATCAATTACCTGAGTAAAAGTCACAAAACTCAGCCAAATGTTAAAAAAGACGAACTCATAGTATGACCAACTTTTATTCCAATAAGGCTACTACTAAGTTACAGTTTTGTATCTTTTCTTTTTTTTAAAGAATTTTAGTCAAAGTTATTTTAACATATGACTGGAAATGTGTGTGTGTGTGGGGGACTGTGAATAAGGTTGCCTTAAATCTCTGTATCTGATTCAACGTCACTCCTTCAGAAGGAGAAAACTACAAAAATTTAGTTATTGCACAATAAGATTGTTAGTTTAACATACCAATATTTAGGGTGGAAATGTATTTTTAAAAAAATATTTAAAAATATTAATAGGATATCCTATTTTTGGCAGTTAAGATTTTATTTCAAAAAGCTTTTAAACATGTATGACACAGAAAGTAATTATTGCTGACTGACTTCATGTATTTAAGGTTAGCTTTACTGCCGTTATCACCATGCCAGCTGTGAGCTTTAATCTTTTATGTAACATCCTGTTATTTTCCTAGTTTACTGATCTAAAAACCAATTACCCTTTTTGGAATGTTTAATGGGAAGCTTAAAAGCCAGCCTTGTGGGTACAACATCAGCTAATTCAGATGTTTTGTTCTGAGTTCTACTATCTGAACATTTATCATACCCCAACAAACCAACACGTGGCCAGTGTGCCATCACAGTGGCCTTGAGCTCTTTGAGAAAATCAGCAAAGGCATCCAGATGCTTTTTCTCTCCCTGTATGTGAGTGTTTAATGATTAACCAGTACATTTGGGAAGTAAGCTGAGGCAAACACACTGTGTAACAAAATGAGTCTCATCCACTGACTGTAATGTGATCATGGAAAATGCATGAGTCAGAACAGAGGTCTCTCTGTGTTCACATTCTTTCACTCTTTGTGCCTGCATTTCAAGCTTTATCTTGGAACAGTCAAACCAAAGTACGTTCTTCTGAAGAACTTGTGATGCTATGGGTTAAATAGAAAGATACGTAATCCTTCTGTTTCGAAACTTCCACATTACTGAAAAACCACCAGTAGAGATGTGTTTTTTTGAAATACATGATAATAGTTATATTTTTTTCTTATCTGCACAAACCAGATAAACACATGGATGTTAATTAAACGAGCATGATGCTATAATCCCTTCCCGACTCGCTGACACTTGGAGGGGGCATGCCTTGCTATTTGATATTCACAGTCATTCACAACAA
>JAFBJS010055174.1:36431-52053 GCA_016785265.1 Paraplagusia blochii | reverse complement strand
TTCTTTAATTTCTTTTGTATATATATATATATATATATATATATATATATATATATATATATATATATATATATATACATATATATGGGAAACCACTTGAAGCATGTGTTTTGGAGAAGAGAGGTCTTCTCATTGAATGCAAAACAACCTAACCAAACAATTACTGTATGTTATCTTCCCATTTCTTAAGGAAAAAAAATGTAAAATCCTTCTCTTGCAGGGGCAGTTGGCTCCACCCAAAACACAATGCATCATATTGTGAGCCTTCCTGCGGGTGGTGAGCCCACGAGAAGTTATGGGGTCGAGATGGTGCTTTTGCTCAGTGCATCACAGTGTGGCAACCTGGCAGTTGATGGATTTAAGCCTAAAGCCTTGCTGACCCAAGTCACTTCCTTAACCACTAGGCCACCACTGCTGATCTTCCATCTACTTTACTGTAGTATAATTTTATTTCTCCACTGTTTCTTTTTTTTTCTCATTGGAGATATGGGACATTAACATACAGTATTATTCAATGCAATGTTACCAATTGACTTTTAATTTTAATGAAAATTAAAACCCTCTGCTAATTTTAACTCACTCACATTTTACCTACTCAGAACCCGTGTCAAACCTGAGCCTGTTAACACAGTGCTGTTGGAGGAATTGAAAAAAAGACATGCACAGAAATCCTAAAGAGTCCTTTATGTTTTATAGGCATCTCCTGCTTCTCATGTTGATGAACTATGGTGTCAAACTCAGGCCTGGGGGCCAATTCTGGTCCACAGTGTAATTACATTGGCCAATGATAGCCCTAATGTACTGCTGTTTTTGTAGTATGTCCATATGTCCTAGAATTGTTTGTAGAGAAATGATCCTAGACGTGGAGTTGCCGGGAAGCAGAAAGAGAAAAGCCTGTGAAAAAAAAGTTCAAAATAAGAAATAACGGTGAAGCATACTTAAGTCTGAACAACAGAACCTCCAGTGGGTTCAGAATGAAGCAGTTTGATTTGGGTGGCAGTCATGGGGACTGCTGCACCAGAGACCTGGTACTGGATAAAAGGATGTAGATGAAGGAATGAATGTACCAGATAGGCTCCAAATTAAGAGAAAGTGAAACAAATAACACTAATTTCATTTCTTATGTGCTTCTCCCATGGTTTCTAAATGACGAGATTGCAGTATTTTTTGCTAACTAATGTATAACTTTGGGCGCCAGTTGTGGCCTTGGCGTTAAGGAAGCAGCAGGGTCCACAAGGTTTCAGGTTCTAATCCATCAGCCGCCATGTTACCACTTGCTAAGTACTTGGTAAGTACTGTCCCAACCCACATAACCTTCAGTGCGCTCTCCACCCATGGGGTTAGGGGGGTGAGCCCACAAATGAAGGAATTTATAATTGATCAACTATGTCATTTAATCAAATATGTCATATGTTTTCATCATCTTTCTGTTGCTGATCTGTGATGTGCAATCAGGAACCTTGTGATGGATTCCAGACGTCAGGAGAGGTTCTAAAAGGTTCAATACAATTACAATTAATTTTGGGATGGATAAACTGCAAATATTTTTCCTCTTGAACACGCAGACACACCTACATTATATGGGTCAGAATGTTGTGCAGAGGAACCTTCCCACCCAGAGGTGAAAGAGTCTTCTGAGAGAAGAGAACACACATGTTAATGCTTTGTCTCTTGGCTCATTGCAGAAGATCTGGAGTCACTTCAGTGCTCCTGTTACATGAGGCCATTTTGGGGAAATTGTCCAAATGCTTATGATCGCTGGCTCCCCCGTGTGTTAACAATAAGTCCAAACCAACTATGAAGCAAATTAATTAAAGCTAAAGTAAGTTTTCACAGCGGTAGCAACTACTAACCGCGATACCAACTCCGTAGACACATACTCTGTAGACCTAAGGTTTACAATTAAATAGATTCAACTGAACTATTTGGTTATTAATTCTGAAGGGGGAAAACACACTTCTATTTTTCTTTTCTTTTTTTTTTTTTTCTTTTCTTTTCTTTTCTTTTCTTTTCTTTTCTTTTCTTTTCTTTTCTTTTCTCTTCTTTTCTTTTCTTTTTTTCTTTTCTTTTTTTCTTTTCTCTTCTTTTCTTTCCTTTTCTTTTCTTTTCTTTTCTTTTCTTTTCTTTTCTTTTTTTCTTTTTTTCAAAATATTTTAGAAGCACTTAAATAAAGACGCTAATGCATGTCACCTCTAGATGGCAGCACGTAATCATGAGAAACTACACTTCTACACAGTCCACTCCCAAGATGTAAATATGATCCTTTAAACCTGTGCAGAGACTTATAGGACTGTTATAAATTTCTAGTCTTTATTCTATCTATCTATCTATCTATCTATCTATCTATCTATCCATCTATCTATCTATCTATCTATCTATCTATCTATCTATCTATCTATCTATCTGTCTGTCTGTCTGTATGTTACAAAGTCAATCTGCAAATCAGTTCAATTATTTTATTATTACATTACTAGAAGGGGTTTTCACTCCACTCATATTTAAAAATAACAGTAACAGAAAATGTGACTCTGGTCTGAACTTTGTGACCACATGTCAGGCTACGAATTCAGTTTTGAATTCAGCAAATACAGTTTTATTTTTGATATCTTTGGTTGCATAATTGTAAAATAGAGAATGTGTGGTACGAAACGGAAAAAGTAAAATGTCAAACCAAGTCATCACCTGATGACTGTTCCATGTTCCATGTTGTTCTGCTTTCTATTTTCACCATTATGTGTAAACCAGCTGTTCCTGGACCAGCTGGACTTAATACAGTGCTGGTGCACTGGTGTGGAATAAACAAGCAAACTTTCAGAACACTATCACGATAATCCTCTATTTGAAAAATCTTTAAACACTGAGCCCAGCTGTCTTTCTAAGGTTTAATTTTAACTTGTTGGTTTTGGACTGTCTCCAACATGTGCTGCAGATGGACACTTTCTCACAAAGCTGCACAGCCTGAAGGCTTTTCCCTGCTCTTTATATGCAGTTCTCCCTACAGTATGTTTACTGGAGCAATTAGGTTGAGATAGCGTTAGAGCTGAGCAATTTATTGTCCTTGTTTTGGTAGATATTAAATCTATTATGTATAAACAGCATATATATAATCGCAGCAGCAGTGGCCCAGGCGTTTAGGATACACACTTGGGACCAACTGCCAGGTTGCCACTGAAGTGTTCTAAGTAGAGCTTCCAGTGGGATGACCACACAGGATTGCTGACAGTATGGTGCAGTGTGATTTGGGAGACAGATTTGAGGGGCACATATATACATATATGTATATATGTGCAAAGACATATAACAGTTCTTTGTGATCACAAAAAACACTGATATGGCAGCAGTGGTGGCCTTGTATTTCAGTGTCAACTGCTGACTAAGGTGATGAGTTAATGTAGTGTTTCACTAAATCTAACATGGCAGTTCTAATTACACCTCAGCATAAAACACAACATCACAGTACATACCAGCACTTACAAAAGTAACACTCTAAGTGTTACAATGTAACACTCCAAGGGAGGAACAGTTAATGGATTCCGTGTGAAAATGAACACTTGCACCGTCATAAACATCGCCATGGATATTATGAAACAATGGCCCCATTAAAAGTTCAGGAAATTATGGACATTGTTGACCATAAACAATTGTTATTATTAAAACTAAACAATAAATAAATAATCATTGCATTTTAGAAACTTTGCTCAATGATAACTGTCAGGCAAACATTGTCCCAGTTTATTGTTTTTACGACCAGTGACAAACACTACTCAGCCTAGAGAGTTTACCTGACATAAAATCGTGAATCAACATATTGCATGTATGTTGGAAAGGAACAATAGGGAGAGGAAGTAATACTAGATAGCCCTTCACAGGGGTTAGTTTTTTCATTTGTTTGCTTGAAAGACAAAGGAAAAGGAAAAAAAAAAAACAATGAACAAATAATGCTCTGAGAACAGTTGAAACAAGACACCCAAAGGCCTAACTCAAGGATGGAGACAAGTGAAACCTAATCGTTTTACTACTACCTCCACCACCACTGCCCATCTGGAGCGGGAGAACAGCTGCAAAAGACTTTGTTGTTCTCCTTGTAGGCACACCTTCTTTCAAAGTCCTTTTCTTTTAAGCTACAACAGCGCTCCTTATGCAACTTTCTCATTTTCAACTGAAACCCTGCTGGTTTGCACAAGAAAAGACAGATCAGCCATTACCACGTGAAAGGGAAATGATGCAAAGGTGCTCTTTGTGGGGCTCAGTAGGAGTCTTGAGAGTTTCTGCAACCCCCGAACCTTCTTCCTGCTGTCTCCCCCACCTCCCCTTCTGCTAAGAGGCCTCCTGATCACCATCACACATACACCTCTGGGGTTTAGACGAGTGCAGAAGGATTTCAACACAAGGAAAGCATTAGGAGCTGTTGCCTCATATGGGTGAAACACAGGGAGTTGATGTCGGAGTACGGTGGATGGAGGCTAAATAGTCACTTAAATCGAATGATGGTGGGCACTGTGGTGTCTGATCATCGATTAAGATAGACAGTAGACTACAGTGAGCTTTTGTGTGTGTTTGGTGGGGTTAAATATAGGTGCTGTTGGCTTTCTGTATCGTGAGACTTGTTGGCAACAACCCAGGTCTTGTACAGATCATTGGCAACAGAGAGGCTCCCTTTGAGCTTGGCCCTTAACAAAATGTCTTTGTATGTGCAATCTCCATCCTCCCTCCCTTCCTTCCCTTTAACATGACCTCCAGTACAAGTCTAGAGCCTCAGGTGTTGTTATACCAGGTACTGCCTCCCACCCCTCCTGAGTTAGTACCTTCCAGTTCCCTCCTTTTGCCTCCCTTTTGACAGCCCTTTGGTGGGCTATGATGCTTCAAAGAACTGCATGTGGCAGAGAACAACTGGGTATTCCCTTTCTATCTGCTCCAGAATCAGCTTAGAAAAAAAAAGTAAAAGGAAAACACCCTTAATCATTATTGTGTTATTTATAATCAAATACTGTATATGTATCAATAAGTGCTATTGCACTTAATGATTGCTTGACATTTTGGTCGTAACCAGTTTGCAGAAGAAAATGGTCTTACGTTTGAACACCTCAGTGGCAACCCAGGTCTGGTTCCTTTAGCTAACATGGGCTGCCACTGCCACCTGTATTTATTATGACATGTATGAATATTGCATGGGGGGATTATTGGCATGAAGTGAATATTTTTACCAGCCCTGTAATTGCATTAATTCCTTCACCCTTTTGATCCTCAAACACAAAATAAACATATTATATTAACAACAATGGCACGTAATGTAGAATGCCACCTTGAAGCATGGGTTCCTACGGGAATCTAACCCAGGACTCTCTGCTTTCAAGGCAGGCCTACCAAGCACTGCACTGTGCAGTCAACTGGCACAGAAGGTTCTAATAAGTGTGAAATTGTTTTTAGATGAAAGGTGCCATAAGGGACATGTGGTTCATAGTATACTACATTATGGCATTTATTTCATTAATACATTAACCCTGAAAGTGTAAAAACTTTACAGTTGTAATTTGACTTTTAGATTTAACAGTACTATGCAAAACTTCAAAGGTTGATGTATTCCAATGGATGAATAATCATGATTAATCAGTGTAATCATAATTATTTATTTATATTCAATGATTGATCAGGATTGGTCATAACTCACGATTAATCCAAAACTCCTCTATGAGTCGACGTCAGACAGCAGCACAATATGTCTGCAAACAACTACATTTTCCTACCACTAGAGTGAGGTGTTTGGATCCTTGGCCTGGGCAGAAACTGCAAATAGACACATGTGCATTTAATGAACAACAGGATGTTACTCTAGAGTGAACTACTTTGGCTGGATAGGAAGTTGTCACGATTATGTTGCCTTTAAACTTTCAATGACACCACCTAATTTGGATGAGGTGCTTAAAACCTACTCCATAACATGAACACTTTGTGTGTGTGTGTGTGTGTGTTACATGCTACAGGCTGAGGCAAGCACTGGATGGTTTCTTAGCTTCATCTTTTTCTCCTCCCCCTCACTTCTCTCCCTCTTGGGTGTTTTTCTGCATCCATCGACTCTTACAGAGCAGGCATTTCACAGAAACCCCCACTGACACCAATGACTTCATCAGTGGGCAGGAAGTAAGAGGGTTCAAGTTCCTCCTGTGAGAGCGATCCCAAACATTTCTGTGTTTGGGATTGCAGAAGGGGGCAATGGGGGTGTGGAGTCCTCATGTTCACTACTTTCTCACTGCTTGATCAGCCTGTGACACGTCAGCATCTCCAACACAGCTTATACTAAAGGGGACACAAGCCCCGATCCAGGTGTCTGTCCTATTACCAGACATCTGCAATGTGAACGAATGAGCTGTGTTTATTCAATCAATAATGCACAGATAACCCCACTATCCTAGAGTACACGAGTCACTAATCATTAGTTAGCAGCAGCGAGAACAGTCAACATGATTGGTGTCTTTTGGTCCCAGTTGGGTTATCAACCTTGGTTGGTCACTCTGTTATGTGGCCTCAACCAGTGACATCAGTGGGAACAACGTTGGCTTAATACACACCTGACCCTATCGTATCTCATTTTGGGTGGGTTCAAAGCAGCACTTTGGGGGTGTGGGGTTGCAACTGAATATGGCGAGATGGCGAGACATAAGTGTACCACAGCTATAATGCTTGGATGATAAGGAGCCTCCAGTCATTGGGTGGAAGCAACTCAAACAGTGGTTTGTGCAGACATAGATATTTATCTATAGATATAGTCACAAGGTTCTCAATAGTAAGTTAATTCATGGAGAGATGGGCCGGAGGGGTTGTGAAAACATTTGTCTCCTCAAAAGATAATAATGGCAAATTACGGTTTTAAAGAAAAAAACTTGAGTTCATGAAGGTTGTCAAAAGTCAATTTTTACTCAAGAAATTGAACCAGGAACAATGTGGAAACCAAAGAACTGTGTAATACTTAGCTACTTAGCTTAATCGCCCAAAAAGGATGTGGTTGGACACAGAAGCAAAACAAGTGAGACATGAGGGATGAGCATTTTATTTTACTTTGCAATTTCAGATAGACTATTAAAAAAATATTTAAATGAAAGTCAGTTACAAGTACCTGGGTGTTCACCACAACAATAAACTTGACTGATCCCACAATAAAGGTGTCCTATATAAGAAGGGAGCAGGCTCCCTTGTGAGGAGACTGTGGTCTTTTGGAGTGAAGGGGCCCCTCCTGAAGACCTTCTCTGACTTTATGGTGACATCAGTCATCCTGCATGGTGTGGTCTGCTGGAACAGCAGCATCACAGTAAGAGAGAGAAGCAAACTGGACAAAGACATCAAGAAGTCCAGCTCTGTCCTGGCCGTTCTCTGGACTCAGTACAGGAGGACAGTGACAAGAGGGTTCTGGCCAAACTGACATCCATCCTGTCAGACAACTATGTCAATGTGCAATATTCATACAAAAGTTGTACTGCTATCGTAGTAAAAACAAGTAATTCTTCTTTACTATAACAACTTGGGCAGCAGTGGTGGCCTTGGGTTCAAGGAAACAGACCTGCAGATTGGGTCTGCAAGGCTTCAGGTTCGATTTCACCAGCTACCATGTTGCCACCGTCCCGACCCACATACCTTCTTGTGGGCTCACTACACACAGAATAGTGGATAACAACAACCTCATAAACAGTTTGTGACCTGCACAACGGGCCCTGTTTTATTATACTGGTGAACCCCTTCAAAATCTACAAAGGTTTCAGTGTGGACAACCGTTTCAAGTTCCAACTGAATGCCACTACGTACATTAAGAACCTTCATATAAATCACATCATCCTTCTGTTATGCTTTAAAGCACACAGGAAATAAACTAGATGGCGTATAGTCTCTACAGGCCATTAGCATATTTATAATTAAAACATTTTCACTTAGACATAGACATTGAATTCTGTCAGGAAAAAAAATCATAATCGGAAGCCATTGGGTTAAAAATAAAAAATAAAAAAAGTAAAATCTTAACAGTTATAAATTCTATATTATGCACAACTTTTTACTCCTTGTTTCCATTGTGTTGTGGTTGGGGACTGTGGCTTTAGCCATCAGACGGTTCTCATCTTTCTGGCAGTTGAAAGAACCACTCTCAGTAGATCTATATTTAAACTTTTTTTATTTCTTTTATTATATTTGGCCAAAATGTTGATAGATCAGTCCCAAAAATGTGGGTGGGATCTCCTACCATACCACAGCCACTCCGTCATCTTTTACATGGATATAGCCATCCTTCATGTAATGATGGTATTCATCTCTAGTTTCCCCTTAATGTCCAAGCTATTTCACTTTGACTTTTCTTATTTTTCTTATTTTAAAATGTATGATGTGATCTTCTTCTTAATCGTAAGATTTAATAGATCCATTAATTGTTACTATAAAAAAGTAAGATGGCACGGCCTTGGGTTTATTCCATTCTTATGCACCTGTTGAAAAAAATTATGGGCTGGAAGATTACATTAGTTTTAACCCTGTTTAAAGGTCTCCTTCATCAAACAGCTGACCTAGCATAATCAGTCCCTTTTGTTCCCATCTCCTAAGCTCTATATCAAGTTTGGATGGGAGAAAGTCAGCATTGAGAAGTTCCTGCTTCTTGGTGGGGCAGTGGTGGCAAAGTGGTTAGGGAATGTATCGCGGTCTGGAGTGTTTCAGGTACAAATCCGCCCACTGCCAGGTTACCACTAAGGGTCCACTGAGCATGGCACTCACTGCTTCCATGGTGCTCAGAGTTGCCTAGTGTTCACTTAGGTGATGGGTTAAATGCCTATAATACAAACCCAAACTTCTTTGTGTGTGTGTCACAATGACCAGGAGTTTGTTTTCCCTCCTTGATCTAAGTTGTGCCACCCAATAATAATGTTTAAAGTTTGGGAGATCAAGACCTCCACCTTCCTTTGCATTAACAGTTTTTTCATTTTTATCTAATCCTGGGTCTTTGTTTAGAATTTTGGCATAGGAACCTCTATGGGCCAAGACTGGAACAGTCACTAGGGAGCGCAAGCCAGTGTTTTGGTCCAAAGCCAGGATAAATGGTGAGGGTTGCGTCAGGAAGGGCATCCGGCGTAAAACTTTGGCCAAATCAAAGTTGCGAGACAACAAAAAGATTTCCATACCATGGAAATTGTTGACTCGTTGTGGCAACCCTTGAGAAAAGGGACAAGCCAAAAGGAAAAAAAGAAGATGAGCCAAGACTGTAACACAAACAGAAGTCTAATGGATTCTGCTCTTCCCTATCAAAGATCAATCAAGTATTGGTTTTCAAGGGCGCCCTATGGTCTGTAAAATATGGTAATCATTACATACGGTTTTGTACAGCAGTAATAATGCATTTTTAGCTCACACCTTTGCCATTGTGTGCAATGTTTTTCTTTTGCTGGCACTATAGTAAGCAAGGCCTACACCACCACCACCACCACCCTTTGGTGATGCATTGCTGGTGTAATGTGGTCTAAAACCACATGTCAGCTCTGAGGGTTAACACAGAACTGCGGAGTGAACAGGTTTTCATCAGGCTGCTGTACTGATGTTCAAAATATGTGTCACAGAGAAAACTTGTTTACTGCAGATCAATGCAACATCCATAAAATACATCCTGCGGCTAAATTGTGTGAACACACCAAACACACCCCCTAGATGAATTGCAGGCAACATGGTATGCATTCGTAATGCATTTAACATAACCAAGGGTGATAAGAAAAAAAAATAGACAGATTCATCTTCTGTCCCTTTCTCCCTTCCCACTCACAGGCTTCTCTCAGAAAGCACTAAGTTGAGACACGTCTGTTACCGGCAGGCCTTCCTGGCTCAGAATCTGCAAAAAAAAAAAAGGGCAGCTCCTTTCCAGTGAGTTTGCATCTGGGCCTGGCGTCTCACAACACAGAAGGAATCACACACATACTTACAAAGAGCCCACAGGGAGCTCACAAGACCGGGCAAAAAAGAAAAAGATTGTGTGTGTGTGTGTGTGTGTATGAGCCGGGCATGAAATCAGCCTGTAACAGATCTCTGCCTGTGGGAACGTCAATGGATTTGTGCCCAGATGTGTGAGCGTGAGTGGAGCAAAGCTGAACAGTCATATCCAGTGTTTGTGAATGCTTTCCAACTTATGAGAAATGCTCAGTTCAACTCATTAAATCTGACATTATTCCAGTCACTTAGACTTAGACATACCACAGCAGACTCCGTCAAGGGTGTGAGCATGCACGGTTTGATTTCTTCTTCAAATTCTTTCATCCTTTTTGGGGTCTTCACAGAACAAAATCTCTGTATAAGGCATGATGTTTGTTTCAGATGTTCTACTCTTTAGGGCTATTATTGCAGCACTAAAGGAGGACAAGTTTACTACTTGTCTGTTTCATATCTTCTGATTTAGTATCAGATCCACCAGCTGCCAGGTTGCCACTGAGGTGCTCTTATCATAGCACTGTCCCGGCCCACATAACTTCCAGTGGGCTCACCACAGATAGGAAGGCTCACAGTATAGCGCAGTGTGATTTGGGTGACAGTTGTGGAGATCGCTGCCCCGGAGACCTAGCAATGGACAAGTGGATAAAGGTGAATGAATGAGTAAACCAGAAGTTGGCAAAATGGTGGACGTGCCCCTATGGGTGAGCCCAGATAGAATGAATGAATGAAACGTAATGTGACATATTGTCCAAAGCTTCTGCTTTTTCTTTCAGCTTGTCCCTTTTCCAGGGGTCACCACAGCAAGTCAACTTTTTACATTGTCCAAAGTTGTTGGGTGTTTAACAAAAAAAAACATTAAATAACCTGATTGGTTAATGGTGGTGTACAATTAATATCATGGATAAACAGATGAAGATGAATAATTGAATGAATGAAGGAATAATATTGTTAAGAAGCCTGCTAATTATTGCTTTTGTTTTTGCTGTAGCCTGTGTGCAAAAATATTCTTGTGAACCAAGTGTGTGTCGAGCAGAGAAAGTTTAGGAAGCATTGCATTGCATTAACATGAAGTATTACTATTCATGTTACTGTTTATCCTGGACCGATGCTAACACAGTATACATCATTTTGTGGCAGTGGTGGCCTAGGTGGCAGTAGTGGCCTAGTGGTTAAGGAAGCGGACTTGGGTTCGCAAGGTCCCCGGTTTGAATCCACCGGCTGCCAGGTTGCCACTGAGGTGCTCTGAGCATAGCACCGTCCCAACCCACATCACTTCTTGTGGGCTTACCACCCACAGGAAGGCTCACAATATGGTGCAATGTGATTTGGGTGGCGTCAACTGCCCCTGGCGCCACCCCTGCGACCCGGCAACGGAGAAGCAGAAGAAGATGAGATGCTAACACAGTATAGAAACAACTACCGGTACCATTGCATGGGATATAGGAAAGTTCAGTTTACAGTGAGTAAGAAAAAATAAAATTTACATGGCAAGATCATTGGTGTCCAACTATTCTTGGACTATTTTTTTTCAGCTTACATATTTATTAAGCAGGAATGATTGAATGCCCTGTGGACCAGGTTTTGACCGGAGGCCGTATATTGAAAACTGGGTTAGATGTAATCAGAATAATGAAATGTAAATAGATTTCCAGGTGAAAGTAGTTTGACCATAACACTCTCCCTCTCACTGCTAAAACTGATTATACATTGGTGGACATCAGAAGAGAGAAACGCACTGTTTAGGTTTATCTCAGACTTTTTATCGGTTGGAAAAGGAAGCTTTGATAAAGTGCTGCAGCTGAAACGGTACCCAACCATCTGTGTGGCTCACTACACAAACACATCTCTTCTGTCTGGGAAGATCTGTCAGCGTGGAGGCCCAGCATGTTGGAAGAGCATTCCCACCCCTCACCATTTGTTCTGGACTCAGAGCAAATATTCATACTTTAGTGAACATTCAGATAGAGACAGCTCCGAGACAGGGAGGACGTTCACTGATAAACTCTGAAGACACACAAAGAAAACATTCAGACTAACTGATCCCATCAGCCTACAACTGCTAACCATTCATGGCGCCTCCCCATCCCTGGGACACAGACTGGGGATTCTTCTTGCATCAGTCAGCGCAGATTTAATTAAGAACCAACATGTACTGAAAATGAAGCCAGCTGACATGACATGGTTAAAAATAGTCAGTATTATCAGAATGAGGATAAGGTTACACGAGGGAGGAAGGATGGAGTCTGAGAAGGTGTGTACCAGGGGTGCCAAACATAAGGCCCGTGGACCAAAACCAGCCTTCAATCTGGCCCCAAAACAATTTGTAATTAGGAAGAAACACTTGTTCATGGTGTTCTGTAAATTATTATAACTAATATATAATATAATAATATTTTCAACTTCTGATTTTTACCAAAAAAGACAGTTTTACACTACTGTTCAAAGGATTTGGGTCACCTGGCCAATTTTTTGTCTTCCATTTTATTTACCATCGGGAGTTGTCAAATTAAGATAGTCAAAATATAGTCAAAACTGATGAGATTAGAAATAATGATATCTATTTGAATTTTTTTCCTTGAAATTGTCTATCATCCAAGTAACCCCAAACTTCTGAACACGTAGTGCAGCAGAAGAGGAAAAGTGTGGAGAAATATTCCATAAGGAGAACAAAAAAGCTGATCTAGATGTCAAACATACAACAAGTGTCTAAAACTGTTAGGCTAAAGTGCATTAACACTTCATAATCATTATGAGTGTTTTTTTTATTATATTTCATTCAATGTGAAGATAACTAATGAACTGACATGAAAACAAAAGAGAAAAACAATGGGCTGTATATAGCCCTTGAGCTAAAATGACTTATACACCTATGGTATATTTGATGAAGTATCAAATAACAGAAATTAATGATTAAAATAAAAGCTGTGGAATTTTTTCTCATGTTGCATAAATGTAATGTTTTGTTATTCAAACATTTCCACAGTGGATGTCCAAATCAAGGATCAAGTCCAAATTTGGACTCAAAAACTGCATGACTGCTGTGTTGTAAAATTAACAGAATAGCAAGAAGGAAAAAAGATAGAGGACCAATTTAACATAGAAAGGTGTGAGCCAAAGAGAAAATACATAACGGCAGACATAAGAAACTAAGTCTGAAACTAATGACAGTTGTATGTAGAAGTCTCAAGGGCTTGACAAGTCAAACTACAGACCTGGGATTTTCCACTCCCAGTTTAATATTTTTAATCTTTTTCTCAGTTCTGTTTCCATTTTCCAGCTAGGAAAGGGTGTTGTAGCTCCAAGGATAACAAGCCAAAAAGACCAAAATACCACATGTATTGAAGTTATATAGAAAGTATAAACTGAACTCACTACAGTCTATTAGACCATGGGCAAAATTTCTGATTCCCAAGCCATGCATCAAGTCTAAAATGCAAGTTTGGCCCACATCTGAACCACGGGCCATAGTTTGCCCATGTCGCTATATATGCTTTGAATGTTTTTTGTTTTTTTTTACTTTTTTAACTCTAGTTTTGGTTTTTGGTTAATTGTGGATTGTGCATTCTGTGCATTTTAACAACTGTCTATCAGAATAAATAGCAGAAATGACTTTAACATCTGTCTGGGTGAGACCACAAAGGCCAATCCCTGCTTCCTATGCTCATTAGTTATCCTCAGAGCCCCCATGAAATGTTGACCAATTTTGCTTCTGTCAAGATTTCTATTTATTTTTTTCTAACCTCTGCAGACCAAGAACACCTCTCAAGAGTTGTTCATCACATCACAATAACTGTGGTTAAACCCAAACTCTTTTGCTTGTCCTACGTCCTAAATCTAACAAATCCAGTTTAATGAGAAAATATTCTGTTCCTGCACAATAATGCATATCTCACCCAAGACTGGTTCCAGGATAAAATGATAATCACAGTAATTCACTATAACTGTCAGTGATGCCCATGAAAATCTGCCATACGCCTTCCTGTGGAAAACATTTGGTTTAGGTTTAAACATAAAAAGATGAACTACATGCAATGTTTACAAAAAAATCTGCAGACGTGACCTTTTCAAGTATGTCGATAGGAAACAGCTCTGTGCTATTTGTGGAACTAGAGTCTGGCTCCACCCTTTGTCTCCTAGAACACTGACTTTAAACCTCAGACTTTACAGGATGAGGACTTGAGTTAGTTTTGAATGTTCACTGTAGTGTTCTCACTAATAAAAAAATAAAAAGAAAAAAATAATTTTTTTAATTTTGACACAAATTTTGCGGGTAACAAAAGTCAGTTTGGTTGTATTATTAAAATTTTTCAAGAAACCGAAGAAATCATTTTTTTTTTTTAATTTTTGACTCACATTTTGCACATTTTTACCTGTTTAGGCACGTTATTGCATCTTAAGTTATATTGAAATTTTTAAAATGTTATTAACAAGAACTGGAGTGGCTGTTTTATGAGAAATTCTGTTTTTTTAAACAAAAGTTAATGCCAGAATGGCTGTTTATGTCAAGTTTTTTAGATAGTCGTGAATGTTTATACAGATTTTGCAGATGCTCACCTATTTTAGGATATTTTGATGCATCTGAGGTATATTTTTAGCTTATTTTTCAGAAAGTTGAAAACTGGGATTGTCCTATGTGACAAATTCTGGAATTCTTTTACTTTTTTATTCACTTTTTTTCACAAAAGTCAAAATGACTCCCATGATCATGTTGTGTGAAATTCAGGGGAAAGTTAAAAAACATTCTTCAATTTTTATGCATGCTTTGGAAAAACAATTTTTAAACATTTGTTTCAAATTTTTAAATAGATATTAAATCAAAGTGACGTAAGGGGGTATTAGTGAGTTCACAGAGGAAATAACATATTTGTGTAGCTCTAAACCTGAGAATAACAGAGCACATCCATCTGCTGGACTTGTTCAACAGTCCCTCAAGGATTTGTTGTTTATATATGGTACTTGATCTGAGACTGGATGTCCGTCTTTTATATTACCAACACTATGAGAAAATCCAGAGAGGGGATAAATCCCTGGTGGAAAACACAGAAGACTAGAGAACCTCCCATGTTTATTAACATTTAAAGATATATTTTCATGTGACCTAATGTTAACTTCAAAAATTAAAAAAAAATATATGTTGTTTTAGGCATGTTGCAGAAGTTTCAAAATCTTCTGCGACAAGGAAAAGCAAGTGAGAGAAAAGGGAGGAGGTGGCCTGACAGAGCCAGCATGTTAAATTGATAAAAAAGTGTGTCTGCAGAGATAAGAGGAGATCAATGAAGTCTGGCAGCACTGGAAAGTCAAGGAGGTCAGGGCTGATGCAAGGACATGAGACGTCATTAAACCACAGTTGTGTGGGAACACTGGGGGAAAGGAACAGGGAATATTTTCAGGTCTGTTTGGGATAATTGAAGTGCATCCTTCAGCTGGAGTGTGTGTCGGCGGAGAGAAGGAGAAAGGGGAGGAGTAGAAAGAGAGGATGGAAGGAAAAAAAAAAAACAGGATTTGGTCTTTGAGCACCAAGTCTGGATCCCATTAGATCAGAGGCCTGGGGTCAGTTTGTTTGTACAGAACGATGTCCCGGTGGAGAACTGAGGCAGCCTGTTGCTGCTCCTCCCATCCAGTTCACCATGGCAGGAATATCAGCTGCACTGCTTCACTCTCCCACAGCATCCCTCCTTCC
>JAFBJS010055174.1:10051-28185 GCA_016785265.1 Paraplagusia blochii | reverse complement strand
CATTCATCTTAGCTTACGCGAACGCTCCATCTCTCTGCTCTTGACACGGCCCCGTGTCCAATTTTAGGAGAAATTGTGGCCCGCAGGTCAAAAAGTTTGCCCACCCCTGATCTACAGGAAGACTCACAGTATGGTAGGTTTCTCAGCAACCATGTAGTGGATGAATGTTGTTTTTGTTTTTTTTGTTTTTTGATAGTTTTGATATTTTTTTTGATAGTCAAGGTCAAGAGGACATAGGTTAGAGATAGAACGATCTCTAACTTATCACAACAGAAAAGTATAATTCCAGAAAAGACCAGACCAGAGGTCTCAAATCTTTTTAAAACTGAGAACTACGTCAAGATACAGACTTCTCAAATTGTTTACAATAATAATTTTTGGGACGTGCAGTAGTAGACACTCCTCTTGCCATCGTCATTGCATCTATTTGATTATCACCAGGACGGAAGGAAAAGCAAACTCCTTGTCTTTGTGACATTGTGATTCACACCACTGCACACAACGCAATGTGACCTCTGTATTTAACCCATCATCAAAGTGAACAGTGGGCAGCTTTGAGGGAGTCCAGGGAGCAGTGAGTGGGAACAGTACCATGCTCAGTGGACATCAGCAATAACTTGGCGGTAGGGGGATTCAAACAGGGGGCCTTGCAGACTAAGTAGGCCATCAACAACAATCCCCTGAAGTGATTCAGAAATAATTTTTGTTGTCTAGTATAATATTTAAAACATACCCCCTGGGCACCTTAGGTAGACCCCGGAAGATACCAGATCCATGGGCCCTGGTCTAGACAGAGAAGGATTTTTTTGTTGAGACTCAGGTTTACTAGTAAGTCATTGGAAAAAAAACTAAATCACAAAATGCTACTTAGAGAAAAAAAGTTATAAATAAGTTAGGAGTGTGTTTTCCATGGTATTATTCTTGCACATGAGTAGAAAACAGACACTTGTATAATGAAAGGTATTGACATGATTAACTGAGGTGTGATAATGAGAGGTTGCAGCACTTGCCTCTAGGCTTCCATTTTTGCTATCAGCCTCACAGTGGCGGGGGAAAAAACTGTTGTGTGTAATGATGTTGTCAGCTCCGCTGTGTCAGCTGTCTGCTCATGGTAATGCGGTGTCTCACTGCCATATGGTGACGGTGTTCACAAGACGGGCACATTTGCGCAGAGTAGCTGGCAGGAGACGGAGACCACACAGAGGTGGACGAGCGGAGAAACCAGACATGAAGTGAAGGACTGAAAAGCTGAAGGGAGGAATCCCACAGAGAAAGAGTCTGTGAAGTCATACGGCAGTTCATCATTGATTTAAGACGGAGCAGCGAACACAGCAGCAAAATAGAGAACAGACCAACACCAGTGTGTGTGACAAAGGGGTATTTATGCATGTAAGGGCGGGGAGATAGTAGGAAGCAGATGGGAAACATTAGGAGTAGCAGTGAGCGGAAAACACCAGAGGGTATGTACAGGCTGATGAACCACTGAGGGCAATGAGGCTGGTTACAGAGGATTAGATATAGATGGTATGAGTGAGCAGACTGTAACACAGTGTTGGGTTTGTCATTTGGTTACTCAAAGACTAGATGGAAGAACAGACACATATTAAGATGTTGTTGGTGTTTGTTCAAGCACAAAACATCTGCCTTTCCTTTTCAATGACTTGGACAAATGGAGGGACTCAAAGGTCACACATCTGGATTAGAGTAATGGTCTAACCCTGAGCCTGTCTTATCTGATGACCCCTACCGTAGTACCACATTAACCCTGACCACCTTCTCTCTCTCTCTCTTTCTCTCACACAAATGACCAACACTTCTTTGGTGTTACACTAACCTGCATCAGGCGTCTAAAGTGCTCTGGTGAACAGCATAGGTTTAGATGCAAACACATACTACTCTATGTGTGTGTCAGTTCATAAATAGAGCAAAAATTGTGCGATAATTGTGTTTGCAGTCTTATTTGGTGGTGGTTTGGTCCAGGGGCTATCTCGTTCTTATTTGTGTCAAACCCCAGGATTGGTTGGTATCTAGCTTTGGGACCTCCACCTTTGGAAAGGTTCATGAGGGGCTGATAGAATGCAGTGGGATTTCAAAATCACACGTGACCCAGCAGATGGTGGGAAATCCTTTGGAAATAAAGCCTAGGTAGTAAATAGGCTGATGAGGATTGATGGGCAGATTTTCCGCTTTTGTTCATTAATAGGTGATCTTTATGATGCTACTCTACCATTCAGAAGTTTGGATTCACCCAGACAATTTTATGTTTTTCATGAAAAGTCAAATGGGCCTCTATACAGTATATACATATGGGGAGCATTGATGCACAGCCATCTTCAGATCTCTCTAGAGATGCTCAACTGGATTCTGTCTGGGCTCTGTTTGGGCCACTCAAGGACATTCACAGAGTTGTTCTGAAGCCACTCCTTCGTGATTTTGACTGTGTGCTTTGGGTCGTTGTCCCGCTGAAAGATGAACCGTCTCCCCAGTCTGAGGTCGAGAGCACTCTGGAGCAGGTTTTCATCCAGGATGTCTCTGTACATTGCTGCATTCCTCTTTCCCTCTATGCTGTCTAGTCTCCCAGTTTCTGCCGCTGAAAACATCCCCATAGCATGATGCTGCCACCACCATGCTTCACTGTAGGGATGGTATTGGCCTGGTGATAAGCGGTGCCTGGTTTCCTCCAAACATAACACCTGGCATTCACACCAAAGAGTTCAATCTTTGTCTCATCAGACCAGAGAATTTTGTCTCTCATGGTCTGAGAGTCCGTAAGGTGCCTTTTAGCAAACTCCATACAGGCTGCCATGTGTGTTTTACTCAGGAGTGGCTTCTGTCTGGCCACTCTACCATACAGGCCTGATTGGTGGATTGCTGCAGAGATGGTTGTCCTTCTAGAAGATTCACCTCTCTCCACAGAGGAACGCTGGGGCTCTGACAGAGTGACTATTGGGTTCTTAGTCACCTCCCTGACTAAGGCCCTTCTCCCTCAATCACTCAGCTCAAATGGCGACCCAGCTCTAGGAAGAGTCCTGGTGGTTCTAAACTACTTCCTTTTACGGATGATGGAGGCCACTGTGCTCATTGGGACAGTTAAAGCAGCAGAATTTTTTCTGTACCCTTTCCCAGATCTGTGGCTTTAGAAAATCCTGTCATGTAGGTCTACAGACATGCACTGTCAACTGCGGGGCCTTGTATAGACAGGTGTGGGTCTTTCCAAATCATGTCCAATCAACTGTATTTACCACAGGTAGATTGTTAAGCTGTAGAAACATCTCAAGGATGATCAGTGGATGCACCTGAGCTCAATTTTGAGCTTGTCGCAAACACTGTCAATACTTATGTACATGGGATTTCCTAGTTTTTATTTTTTATTTTTAATACATTCGTAAAACATTCCACAAAACTTTTTTCTCATTGTCATTATGGGGTATTCTGAGTAGAATTTTTAGGAAAAAAATGCATTGAATCCGTTTTGGAATAAGGCTGCAACATAAATAATGAGGAAAAAGTGAATACTTTCCGGATGCGCTGTAGATATTGCACCAATTGAACCATATTCAATAGTTTCCCGACGGATACTCCAGAAGGTTTAACAAATGTTCTATCTATCTATCTATATCACGCAGTCAGTATTGTACCGAACATTCCTTGTACCAAGCAAGCGGTTTCAGAAGCTGTGGGTGTCGGGTACAAAAATGCCCTGACCATTGACAAGATGAACGGAGCTTGGGTCATTTTTGTGTCAAGGGTTGAGAACGCCCGTCTGGTCGCCCAGACCGGCATCATGGTGGACGGAGTACCGCTGACGGTCACTCCGCTGGGAAGTCCGGTGAAGAAAGGAACGAATTCCTCACTGAAGAAATGAGTAAACATGGAACAGTAGTGTCCCCAGCTAGGAGTCGCTGACAGCAATGTTGGTCCGGTGTCACACATGCTCTGCCACTGCCGGGAGTGTCAGATCCTCCCCCACAACACCACCGTCACTGGACCTGTTTGTGACTATGTCATCTTCATACAGTCAGGGAGACCCAGATGCTACACCGGCCACTTTGTTAGGAACTGCCGTTAGTTTTCATTAAAAACTAAAGTGATCCCAAAGTTTAGCAGGTTTGACCAAAGATACGTAAAGATTTGCGTGATCAACTGGGTTGTTGACAACAAGTTCAACCTCCAGCCTCTGTGAATTGTTGATAGCACAACAGTGGGGCACATGACATGGCTAATCTGTATCTACAGTATGAGAAGCTATCAATAATGTGGAGGCTCAATAATGGTCCTATTGAACACAGTCATTTTCCACAGCATTCATGTATGTCTCCTCGGGGCAAAGCTGGGCCCCATGATGCACAGATGTTTAAAGGATGCCATTGTATGTACAGTTTGTGAACCATCGCCAACAACATGGGACTCATACAACTGTAAGGCTTAGACAATAAATGTGCTGTCATACTCTCAACCAATCACCCAGTTTTCCACTCTTACTGGTATGTGACACCGGTTGAATTTTTTTGGTTTTTAAATCTAAACCTTTTCTTACTTTAAGGAAGTTAGCAAACCCAGTTGAATCTTTGCCTGCGTGTCTTATCATATTACAGTTTTCAGTTCTAATTGATTTTTCAGCACATGTACTAATCTGTGAGTGTTACTCCTGACCTATGCAGGACTGGCTTTGAATGATTTCTTGTGCAACATCTGTTAAAAAATTCTTTTCTTTCCTGTCTTGGCAGGCACGCATCGCCCTGAAAGTCACGTCAACAGCAGGTCAAAGAGTAAAAGCAGGCGCTGTAGAGCCATTACAGATGGAACACAGCATCCCATGACTGATCTTATGCAACCCATTTGTGTAGAACTGGAAACAGCTGTTCACCATGTGTGCATACAAAGCACCTAGTATGCGGTAAATGTAAACATGACTAATTCTCACCGATGACCGATGTTTGGTTTTCTACCTTTTTTTTTTAACATCCTTTTATTTATCTTTTCCCCTGAAATCAAAGTTCAGAGACAAACTCTAATGTTTGAAGTTACAGATGATGACAGCTTTATGTTAGAATAATTGAGTTAGACTCAATACTTTAAAATTATTTAGTGCGATTAAGTGTTAACTTAAGGATTAACTTTGTATATTTATCCACTAAATAAATGACATTATTGAAAATATGGCTTATTTATTTGACATTCAAAGAAATGTGGAAATACCAAAATTGATAATCATAAATGAAATAACTTGTCATAAAAGAAATAACATAAATTGTTACTATGTAAAAAAAAACATTGTCAATTGCCACAACATCAAAGTTGCATGAGAATTCTATAAATACATTAAAATACTTTACTTGACCATAAGAAAAATAAACAGGGAAAATTGGTTTACTTTGAGTCATTCACCAAAAATGTATCTTTGCCCTAAAAATGAGGCAAATTGCGCCAACAGTTAAGGGGAGACGTTGTTAAGTATTACTTAACAAGGTGGTAATAAACCTTGGAAACCTGAACTTTATAGACTTTATAGACGTCCTGACCGATACAACACCGTGTAGAGCAGTGTGATTTGAATGAAGATGTATGAATGGAATACAAAGAGCATATAGCATATTTAAAATAGCGTTGATGTGTGACACAAACACTGGTTATTTTCCATCTAGGCAGAAATGATTTCCTAAAACTGAAGCGGATTCTTTATTAGACATCTGCTGCAGCCACACCATATGGTAAAAGCATCTCTGGCCTAATGTCAGTGTGTCACACAGTCACACTTAAAAACAGGTATATCAGTTTTAACACAGCTTGGGGATCCTTTTCATGGTTGGGTCAGGATTTAACCCAGAAAGGGTCCTACAAAAACCACCACACACTCACACACACACACACACACACACACACACACACACACACACACATACAAGTCAAACTAGAGGTCAGCATTCCTCTCTGGAATTACATACTAAAATATATACACACATCAATAGATGGATGGATGGATAGCTCGGTTGGTCGGTCGATCGATAGTCAAGCCAAGCCACAGTAAACAGCGAGGAGCATCTTCTTCGCTTTAGCAACTAGTTTCTGCAGTCTGAAGACCTCTTTGTCTTTCAGGTTAGACTCCGTCTTATGTCTTATAAAAAGTCTGGCCGAGGTGTGAACCCCTCCAGATTTGGGAAATGGGAGATAGATAGATGCGCAACTCAAATCAGTACATGGTCTTCCCAACTGGTACTCTCCAATACTTCAATTTCTTAAATAAGTCAATGTCTCCAATATACTGACTTAACAGCCATCCCAACACCTTACAACGGCAGTAGCACGATCATAACATAACACAACTCTGTGTTTCACCAACAATATCATTGCCAGGAGTTACAGACAGAACCAGAAACAGTTGGGTATTGTTATAAACTTTGCAGAGTACCAGGGGAAAATGGTACCAATCAGACCCTTGACTATTGTTTTGTGAGTGGTTTGTGTTAGTTAAAAGTTGGGTTTAAATGCTAAAGGTTTGTGGGGCACTTAGCTCTATGGGGGCATTAAGGCCAAACCCCACGAGATCGAATGGCTGTGGAGGAGAGTCTTCATAATAAATGGGTGGATTTAACCATGTTTGGATTAGGCTACTTCAGCCTACTATATAAACACAGACCTAATCTTCAGGAAGCCACACATGTCATGACTTGGCCCCCAGCAGGCCTGGGTCAGGTCTGTCCAAAACACTCTTCTCGTCTCTTCGAAACCTCTGTATCAACTCCACAGCAAACATCTAACCTGTGCTGACTTTGAAAGTAAGGAAACACTACACTTCTTGGAGGCAACGTGGTGAAGGAACCTTGTGAAGAACATTAAATTTCATCAAAAAAGCCAAATAGAACCTCCAAGTGAGCCCAGTTTTTGCCATATGTGGAGCCAGGAGGTACACTATTGTTTAGAAATTAAAACTGCTGTATTTAAATGCCTTTAGCAGAAATATTACAACATGTCAATATCACTCTTTCAGACTTACAATATATGTGTATTTGTGCTACACCCAAATGCCACAGCAACCCTCTCAGCTCCACAACCTTTGACACATAAAAATAATTGTATCGTGTCATCAGACCTCTGACACCTCCTGGTGATCAAGTCCACTAAGGATTCTTCTCCTAAGCGAAGCGTGCACTGTGTGATTTTTCCACACTTATTCAGCTGTGCAACGGTCAGCTGATAGGCCTGAGTTCTGCAACCTGAGTCATGCAGTGTACATGGGGTTAAGACAAGTGGTTATCACCTCACGATCGCCTCCCGACCATTTCACTATCATTTGTGTGGTATTCAAATGTTTGAAATCCTGCTGATTTATCCACAATCTTCACCTTGAACTATCACACCAGCACATGAGCAAACATCGATATGAGAAGGAGAAAACAAGTAAACAACTGGGAGCAGCATGGCAAAAATTACACACCAGACTGATCACATCTGCCAAGACCTTTCCTGGTCCGTACACGTCACCATTGTCACCTTTTCAATTCTCTGTCTGAACACAAAATGGCACAAATTGTGAGAGAAACGAGTTTCTGTTTGCTGAACATTATTCTCATTGAGTCTCAGTGAGCATCGTGGCATGTTGCTCTACCGGCTTCTTCTTCATCCTCCTCCTTGTCTTTATTTATATAATATTACATTACATTTGGCAGACGCTTTTGTCCAAAGCAGTTCTGGCTACAGGAGTGAGACATGTTGTGTATCATCGTACAGTGTGAAAAGTCCAATCAGTCAACTGACAACCCCTATGATTCAGTTCCAAAGAAATGTGTGTCCATGTATAACTTAGCACAAAAAAAGATAAATGGAAATTGTGTAATATTTGGCTTTAGCATCAGGGTGCAGGTGGGACCCAAACGCAGAACTCAGGGGACAGGAACTAGTTTCAGGAAGTTCATTTATCAAACAGATATACATTTTTTTTTTTTCACTTACTGGCTCCTCAAGAACAGAAACAGACAGATGATTAGATTAGTGAGAAGACAAGACATGGACAACAAGGCGGAGTTGCATCACAACCTGAACACCAGAGTGAATCGACAAAAAAATCAATTAGAGAGCGTTATATATAACCGTTGCACAAGTTAGACTAATGACTGAGAACTACTGACACTGACCAACTTAATGGACACAGACACAAGGAAAATGAGCTGGTCCTACATCATAAAAGCATCCTAATAATAATAGAAAAATAATCCACAATCACTTAAAAATTATTACAAACATGTTAAAGAAACAAGGGATGAAAGGATGAACACTAGATAGGTAATGGCTAGCTTCTAGGGGCGGGGTTACCATTTAATGGACAAATGCTAGCAGGGGTATATAGACAGAGGCCCAATTCCAGCAACAACCTCTGCAATGTTCTAATGGTTGAAAGTGTTGGCTCACTGTGTTAGAAGGATAATGGATGACTGGAAAAACTCACAGTGCTGTAATTGGTATCTATTCCTATAGAATATGGGTATAATAATAAAATGATTTTGTATGTCCGAGGCAGCAGTGGTCGCCAGCTGTTGGGGGAGCTGACTTGCTTCTGCAGGCCTCAGGTTCTAATCTACAAACTGCCGGGTTGCCACTGAGGTGATCTGATCATAGCATCGTCCTGACCAACATAACTTCAGTGGGATTACCACCCACAGGAAGGCTCACTGTATGGCACACTGTGGTTTGGTTGGTAGTTGCAGAGACTACTGAGACCCCGTAATGGATGAGCTGATGAAGATGAATGAATGGTGGGCCGGATCAAAAGGCCAAATGGAACGCATCCAGCCACCGCACCATATTGTTGAAGTATTGAAGTATTAGAAGAAAAAATAAAAAGCTTAAAATACATCTACCCCATATGGCATCAGATACAGACAACCAGTTATGTAGATATTTCTGCAGTTATTCCACAAAAAGATTAATGTTGGCCGAGAGGTTCTTATGACATGTGATCAAATGACCCTGATTATCATCCAGATGCCCCAGAAATGTCTTTCTGCGGTAGCAAAACAAAGCCTCTATTAATAAAGGTTAATGTTCTTCTCGGCTAGACAATATTTCCTTTGTGTGGGTTTCATTCAGTGACCTACAAAAAAGTGACACAGAGTCTGATTTTATTCCATGCACAGTAAAGAGATCAAGTGTAAAAAGAATGTGAGATCTTTTGTGCTGGGGTGGGGGAGGAGAGGCAGGAGGAGGAAAAAAACTTGCAGGGAGATAAGAGAGCAGGTCTCGGGAGGTAAAGCGAAAAATGAATCTGTGAGACAGATACAGATACTCACGCAGACAGATAATGTTGTGACTGCACAGTCAATTAGACCAGTGTGTGTCCCAGCAGGACGACACCAACACTGGACTAGTGTTGTTTGGTGTCAGAAGGAAACTAAATCTGTGAAGTTTGTGCCATGGTTCAAAACACACAGGCTGTTGCACCTGTTGGACCTCACATTGAGAAAAAACCAACATATTTCAAAGCCATGCCATCATTTACATTTGAATTATTGATAAATGTACTAAAAGCGAGTGGTGGCGAGGGGTGGCCTAGTGGTTAAGGAAGGCTTCAGGTTCGAATCCACCAGCTGCAGAGTTGCCACTGAGGTGCTCTGGGCATAGCACCGTCCCGACCCACATAAATTCTTGTGGGCTCACCACCCACAGGAAGGTTCACAATATGGTGCAATGTGATTTGGATGGCGCCAGCTGCCCCTGTGACAAGAAGTGTCTCTAAGCCATACGTCATGGCTGGTTTCACAACTTTCCTGTAAACCCTTTCCTTCGCCTTAGCTGACACTCTTCTCACAGATCAATGGTGTATGGGTACAGTCAAGGAAAAAGTGGCCCAATGGGCAGCCAGTTGCAACAGATATGACTTTTATTTTTTTAAGTTAGCAACAAATCTATCTTTCCAGGTTTCTCTCATAAATCTGACATTACAAAGTTCTTTAAAAAACGTAGTCACAGATTGATTCCAAAGATAAATATAGGAAATTGCAAAGCTCAACCCCCCCCAAAAAACAGCTTGAGAATTACTCACATTCATTTTCAAAGGTTACCATGAAGTCAATTAATAGTTTACTAAATCAAAACATTTTACTTTACAAACACAACAAAATTATTGGTTTTATTTGATTTAAAAACGTTTGCTGTGGCTGCTGAGGTTAGCGCCGGGTCATGGCTCCTGTAGTATTTTGCTAATGTCCCTGATGTTTGGTAACCTTCTGGTGTACAATCCTGATCTCCCCCATCTGTGGTTTATCAGGGTATGTGAATAAAGAAGGAGAGGGTGAGGGGGGGGCATAGGGTTTGGGGTGGGTTGGGAAGTCCCTACATTTATCATAACACAGAGCCTGAGAAGAGTCAAAGTTTTCCTGCAGTGACTTCCCTGGTGAAATTCTGCATCTAAAAGTAGGAGTGAGAAATCATGCATTTAACTGATCTCAGGAAACCACCTTCGCCTCTCTGGGCTCGTATCAACCTCAAAAATAGGAAGAAGAACTCAGACAGAAGTAGAGGAACTAAACCAATGAGTTTCAGCTGTGAATTCTCTAATTTCTGTCCAAAAAAGATGTTTTTTCTCTGTGTACAGCACATGCCAAGGCCTTCCTACATGCTGGTCAGTAGTAAGTAAGTTTCGTCACTCACAAGCTTTATCGCACTGAGCTCTGCACCTGTCTCGCTGTGAGTTCTGTTACTGTCATGTTGGTTTTTCCAGAGTGGAACTTCATTGTAAGTCAAATACTCCTTAGGCTGGACCACAAAAATGACTTGGAAGGCCACATTTGGTTCACGGGCCTTATGTTTGACAATTACAGCATTTGACCATTGCGGGGATGCTTGCACCAACTGTCAACAGCTGTGGGTGGGGATCCCCAGGGAGTTCATCAGTCTAAATCAGCATGGTCTCATATGGAGGCATTTTCTTTCTTTTCAGCTTCTTTGTGATTTAGCTGCTCCTGATGTGAACGCAAATTTAAGTTATGGCAGCACATTAGTAGCTTATGAAGTAAAACACAAACTAACCAGAAGTGCAGTTCGGGTCGAACATCCAATAATGCTTCATGTGATTCATGTGGCTGTAACATCAGCTGCAGTGCCAGTAGTCATGGTGAAGGTTTGCACAGGAGGTTGCCAGTAACAGCTGCCAGATGTGCTGAGTCCCTCGAGTCGGTGCACATTCTCACAGACAATGGAATGCTTTTGAGGAGCCTCAACAGGAAGTGAGGTCAGGGCTCTTAACCTTCCCCTTTAAAAAGTGAGGGACACAGTGTCCTGACAGTGAGCAGCAAGTCCATAAAGCCCTTTTACCATATCACAACTGCTCACTTAACATACCAGCACTCAGGACAGGAGTGATCAAATTGTCAATAGAATGACATTGTGTGTGTTTTTTTTTTCACATATTGTTGTTTGCAACTGACACAGAGTGCTGCTAAGTGTTTGTCCATCTCTTTTAGTTTGTTTTTTTTCCCACAAGTAGTTCTTCTTTTTTCTGTTGGCAAGTGATCTCCACAAGGCACTGGCTGCAAAGGCAGTAGGGAAGAGTGCAGTGAGAGTGTATTGCAAAACCCATACAAAGTGCCCTGCCCCCACCTTCACAGTAAACCATCAGCAGTCATGAAATGAGTCAGATGTGTAAAATCTGTTTGGTAGGAAACCAGACAAAACAACGGTGAGTTGATTTTACTGTCATCAGCAGACAGTATGACCAATCAGGAGCACCTTCCACTGTGAAAAATATGTCAGACGGAAAACAAACGCCCATCAGGTGTGAACTATCATTTTGATGCAGACTTTCACGGTATCTCTGAGTCATGACTCTGAAGTGGTTCCCTACATTTCCTCCTTCTCTCCGACCTCAAGACATGTGAAGAGTTGTGCCCCCTGGTTTGTTTTTGAGTTCATAGTTGCCATCAAACTGTTATTTTCTCAGCTAGCAGGATGCAGTTTTAACATTAGAGTGATTTGTTTCAGTTGAAGGAACAAAGAAACTGCAGTTTTCTGTACCCAAAACAATGACGACAATGATGTTCACCAGGTAACCATTGTGCTCTTCACTCCAGGGGGCTATTGTGTCACAACACAACAGCAACTGTGAAGAAAAGTACCATGTCCTTACAAAGTCCTGCTATTTCACTCACAGTGTGCACAGAATGTAAAAACCTGTTTAAGCCTACTTTTACTTTGACAATCAGAAGGCCAGCTCTTCTTAGCATAAACCCAGTACCTGCAATGCTACAATTGATGTGATCACTGAATTTGGAGCCATTGTCAGCTTCTTGACCAAAGCTTTGACTACATGAATCTGCAAGAGGGGCAATTGTGGTAACTGTTTGTGAGCAACTAAATCCTCATAATTCTTTGTTTAAAGTAGATCCAGTGAAAAGGGTGTGATTTATAAACTGCTCCTGAAATACTTGTGTTTAGAATGTTGTTTGCATTCTCTTTGTGACAATTCTCTATTTTCTCTTTTATTTATTTATTTTATTTGTTTTGCACTGTGCAGTGTTTTTGTGTGACAACGGGCTCCTGAATCAAAGAAGAGGATCTTTGGCCCTTTGGAGGGTCTTTGGCCCTAAGGCAATGTCTCTGACTTTGGTGTAAACTTGGCAAATTTGAATCCTGGTTAGGGCAGTTGACTTCCACTTGCAGGAAGGTATAGAACCGTGCAATGTGATTTAGGTGGCAGCAATGGAAACTGCTGCCCCCGCGACTGGGCAATTAATAAGCAGAAGTAAATGGATGGTTGAATGGAATCAAAGAAGTGTAGGAAATGGATGTGTGCTAGACTAGATAGATAGATAGATAGATAGATAGATAGATAGATAGATAGATAGATAGATAGATAGATAGATAGATAGATAGAGTTTTATACCCAATACCCAGTACTTAGTCTGTCTCTTATACACATCTTGAAAGGTGTTCCACTGGAATATTCATCTCTCTTAGTGACCCCTTCCTCACCGATGTTCAGGTGACAGAGATGAGTTTAACACGGAGCATCTTCTTTGATTTAGCGGCCAGTTTATGCAGCCTGAAGACCTCTTGGTCTGTCAGGGTGAGTTTTATACCCAATACCCAGTACTTAGTCGCGGACACTCAAGTAAATCCCCCCCCCGTAAAGCAACTCATCCTCATCATCATCTCTGCTTGCACGTTCTAATGACATCATCACCTCTTGGGATGGCCCAGAGCGTAATGACTGTGCCGAGATGATGAGCTCCTACGTATCTGTCAGAGCCTCTCTCACCATCTGCCTCCTCTCTGTGCTGGCTCAAACAGATGACTAACAAGCCCTGACTTAGCTTCGGCTCAACGTGTGCACACCTGAGGGACACCAATCTGATCATCACCACATTCACGCATTTTTATTACGCAGACAAGCAATAAAATATGTGATTTATAGTATGGAACTTGAGTAAGGGGATGAGATCAGCAGTCAGTAAATAACCTACAAGGGACATTTCAGACTTTTGAGTCCAGACTTTACATTACTTGTGCAAGCACATTTAGAGAACCTTCTGTCTTCATGTAGTTTTTATGCCATTATAGTTATTTTCCCCAGAAAATCATACACGCTCAGTGCAACATCACAGAAGACTGATTTCTTAACCACCAATCCGAAGTATATAAGTAATTTGCTGATTATTTTTTTTGTTTTTTCATTGTCAGCTCACCACACTAAAATATTTTTAACCATCTCACAATAAGTTTTATTGATTTAGACACTTTCCTTTTAACCTTTTAACTATTCTGTGGTTTTTGTAGCTGAATGATTACAATCTAACTGCACATAGTAGACAAGGTTCACCAACCTTTTTGAAACTGAAAGCTACTTCAATAATAACTTGTTTTTGTGACTATAAATTGCTCTTATCATGTATTCTTTTGCTGGGTTTGCCGCCTATTCTCAGGTGTGAAGATAATTTCACACCTTTTTAGAACTTTATCATTAGGCAAACACTCATGGCCCACAAAAAATGACCTGGTGGGCCACATTTGATCTGCAGGCCTTATGTTTGATTTATTTAAAAAAAATGTTTTCACATTTTTCTTATTTTTATCAATGGCAGCTGCAAGAAAGTACTTTAAGCTTACCAATATGTGTGTACCTGTACCCTGCTAGAGGGCACTGGTGCCACTAATAGTCAGTAAAAGGTGATTAGATGGGGTGAGATGCCAGAGGGGACTAGAGATTAATGTGGCTTCTAATGAAGCACTACACTTTATGGACAGTGGGCTGGTGTTGTAGTACTGGAATGATAAACAAGCTGCCAGTCACTAAGTGGCAGCAAATAATACAGCGGATTATACAAACAGGGAAATAAATATGAAGTTCTTGTTTATGAAAAACGTGTCAGACGGAAAACAAACGCCCATCAGGTGTGAACTATCATTTTGATGCAGACTTTCACGGTATCTCTGGGTCATGACTCTGAAGTGGTTCCCCACATTTCCTTCTTCTTTCCGACTTTTTTTTTTTTTCAAAGACAGGGTCCTGACTCTTAACTGGGTCACATGAGATTTTTTTTTTGACCCGTCTCATGTTTCCTAGGAGTTCAAGGTCATTGTTGCTAGTTCTGTTACTGTCTTTCATTGTTTAAAACAATGGTCCACAATAAAATACCCTCAGTAACGTTGTAATATTGGTTTAGGTTTTTTTCTGACTTGGTAAATTAATTGAGAAGTACTAGAGTAAGTCATGACAAGGAACCACAAAGACGGTAGTGAGGTTGAAAAGAATACGCCAATCATGTACCCATAAGGGACGACGAACTAACAAGACACCAGTGGGACATATGAGGCAAGAGGCAGGTGATCACAGAGGTGGTAAACAAGTAAGGTCATCTGGGAAATATTCATTGACAACTTCTATTTTCCTGCACGTAAGCTTTGAGATTTACAAAAATCACATTAGGAAAGGAAGTAAAGCACCTGAAAGACAACAGAAGTGAGACATAAAAATGAAGCAACAGTAGAAGAGGAAATGTGGACGAGGGTACAGTGACACGAAAGAGGAAACGTGCAGTATATGACATCCAGATTAGATTTATATTTAACATTCATAGCTGAGCAGATATTAAGTTCAACTTTTCTTTTGATGCTAATCAAACAGAACCACAATGAATAACGTACGTTAAAGTAACACATTTAAAGTAACATTTGGAGGTAACAGCTGGGATGAATTAGGTTTTCACTCTGTTGCATCATGGTCTGATGACACTGAACTTAAGGAACCTACGTAGCAACCCTTTGGATCACATTCTCAACTCATGTTCTCATCTCAACATAGGGACAGGACTTTGGATCTTCTGATCGGACCTTGGCAAACGAAGGCTCAGAGGCTAGACGCTCTGGAGCCAGACGTTGGGCCTTTTAAGTTTGGACAAGTTGTCCAAATCATACTTATTCATGACATTCCCCATGTCTCTGGGGCATTAGTCTCCACAACCTTCTGAATGTCATGAAGGTCAGGATGGTGCTATGATCCGAGCACCTCAGTGGCAACCAGGCAGCTGGTGGATCAGAACTTGAAGTCCTCCTTAAGTGCTACGCCACCCCTGCTGCCCAAAGTTATACTATAACTATACATTTATAGTATAACCATTATATTATCATTATCTTTCTAGCCTTTTTTCCAGCAATGTCAGCCTTTCACCCATAGATACTCTTACTCCTTACCCTGGCGTGGTGTCCAATTTCAGTACCCGCTGCGTCCTGAAAATCAAAACATTAGCCCATGCCTGACCTGGTTTAACGATTTTACACACTAACTCAAACTGAACCTAAAGTTACCTTCACTTTCCTCTGGTGTCTACGAGTCTTTTGTTTTAGTTGTTATTGTACTTTTACGGAATATGGTTAATGTACATCTGGGATTATGTTTCAAAAAAGCCCTGGCATAGAGATGTTTTTCTCATTTAGATGTTATTGAGAGGAGGGACTGTTCAACCACTTCTGCTACTGCACTTACTTCATGAATGCAATCTCTCCTTTTGCACGTTTCACTTCACTAGGGCCTGACACGTCACTGACAAGACTACCAGGTCTGAGTGCAAATCAGACATGAAGCAAGATTTCAGAATTAATTTGGGTCAGTGGTAGCTTAATGGTTAAGGAACTGGTTTTGGGTCCAGAGGGGTTTCAGGTTTGACACCACTGATTTCAAGCGTTACTACTGAGATGCACAGAGCATGGCAACATCCCCACATACTTTAAAAGTTTCCTTTGCTTCCTATATAATCACACAGGTTCATACACTGTATACACCATGTATAGTATAAGACGTGGATCCAGCACATGCGCCATTTATGCTGCCAGTAAAGTGAATCATGACTTTAATGTCATTGTTATTTGCAGCTGTTCTTTAGGGCAGCGGGGTGGGTCGGAAAGTGGGGGCTTTGCATCATGCTGTGATCCGTTCTGAGGGAGAAAGTAAGATAAGGAGAAAGAGAAGGAGGAGGGGGAGGAGGAGGGGAAAGGGAGTAAGAAGGAGGAGGAGAAACATCTGGACCCTATTTGTGCGCTCCACAGCGCAGAGAATTAAGGGCCAGGAATAAGCGCAAACATACTTATTTGATTAAACCGTGTGCGCAAATCATGCTTACATTTCACCCTGTCGTAGATGCAGAAGTCTGTCACGACGTTTTCACGTTTCTCCTGCTCTCTCCACTCCACGGGCGAACTCCCTCACTCCGGGTGGGTGTGTATTGTATGTCCGCGTCATTGTGCGCGCGCCTCCCATGACGCTCCACTCCGCTCCACAGCCCCGTAAAGCTGTTGTTCTCATGCAGACTGTAGAGAACAACTATCAGGAGAGCTGCTGGATCGTTGCGTTGTGTTTTTGCAAAGGTCTTTCCACCCCATTCATTCATTATTTCCCCTGCAGTGTTGGTGGTTTCGCGGCGCGGCCGGCGAGTTGAGGTTTTACGCAAGGGGGTTTTATTCGCGTCGGCGCACACGGGCCGACAATATGGATTTACTCCTGTCTAGACGCCACTCTTCTCCTTCTACGCCTCCACGAAACCTTTGATTGACATGATCTGAACCTTTTGTGTTTCCTCCTCATCGAAAGTGAAGGGACAACGGACGGAAACAGACAGAAGTTTTTTTTTTGCGGGGTGAACATCTGGGCAACTTTTGGGGACTTTTGGAGACTTGGACACTTCTTCTCTCATGGGGTGAGTTAACAAGCGTTTTGACTTGAACCTGATTGAACCTGCTGTACCTCTACACACAATAGTTTTGCTGTAAACAACTGTTGTTTCGGAGCATGCACACAAGCAGATGTTAATGGAGGTAAAAGCAACAGAATCAGAGTTATCACAGGTCCGGCACACACACCCATGACAGGAGTGTGTGTGATAGACACTCTTCTCTGTTTTCACTCTTATTTTCAATTCAACACCAAACTAAAACAGATGGAAGAGCTGGACAAGCCTGCGCCCTGAAGCCATTCTTGGTGACAGCTGCGTTGGTTCACTAGTGTATGGGATGTAGTTTGGCGTGCGTGCGTGCGCATGTATGTGTTTTAATGAATAACACAGTATGTTGTTAAATATTAACAGTTGTCGACCATGCACAAACTCAGTCTGTTGCGCTTCATGAGGCTGCTGTGGACTCCAGGACAAGGTGGACTGAGGAGACAGACTCTGGTGCACAGTCCTGATCCATCACTGTAACCATTAACCATATTTTATAAGCCACGAACCTCTATCAGCCAAGTCAAAAGACATTATTCATATATTTTTTTTAATTATTGATCATATATATGGATTTTTTATCGGTGACCAAATAACATCTGAATAATTAGTGTTATTCAAGTTTTAAAATAGACTGAACCAGTAAAAATGACCATGAATTCTGAGGAAATTAAATGACCCCCGTCAGAAAAAAATGCGACCCACCTGACAGCCACCACCCAGTCTTTGGGAAACAATGCGTTACAATACTGAAAGACCAAGGTTTTACATACAGCAACATAAGTTTCAGTCCTTATCTTTGTCATATTCAAGATGTTCATTTTACGTTGACAAAACACTGAATATTCTTTATACAAAAGGGATGTCAAACACAAGGCTGGAGGTTCCAAACTGGACCACTCGATGAATTAAAGAAAAAAAAAACACACTTCA
>JAFBJS010055173.1:23296-50671 GCA_016785265.1 Paraplagusia blochii | reverse complement strand
TGCCAAATAGTGCTTCTTTTCAAGAGATTTTGCTTGCCAAATTGTGATCCCAAAAACCACGTCTGCCAAAAAGTTGTCCTTTTTGTAAGATATTGTTGCTTGCCAAATAGTGATCCCCCAAAAATTTGCTTGCAAAATAGTAATCCCCAAAACGGCCTTCATAAATGGTGATCTGCAAGAAAGGTTGCTTGTCAAATAGTGATCCTAAATTAAACAATAAATCCTAATTTAATACTTTTAATATATTTAAAGATTTATTTTTGCAAGTATCTTCTGTGTCAGACTGTGTGGTGCAACGGTAGTGCATCTGACTCCAGATCAGAAGGTTGTGTGTTCAAGTCACATCAGGGTCATTCTAAATGTTTCCATTATTTTTGGCGGGATAACTGAACTTTGTCAAACCTTTCCAAATAATGCTACCTTTAAAAAAATTTGCTTGCCAAATAGTGAACCCAAAAATAAACCCTGCCAAATAGCGCTTCTTAAAGGAATTTTTGCTTGCCAAATAGTGATCCCCAAAAAAGTATCTTGCCAAATACTGCTTCTTTTGAAGAGAATTTGCTTTCCAAAGTTAATCACAAAAAAAATGCTTGCCAAATAGTGACCTCATAAACAACCCCCTGCCAATTAGTGCTCCTTTAAAAAATCATTCTAATTCTTTTGTTATGGTTCTTTGCATTTTGAGAGATTTAGAAAAAAAACTAGTACATTTTTTATATTTTTAAAATAAAAAATTTTCCTTCTTCAAAGGAATTTTTAGTGTCAGATGGTCCAAGATTCTAAATAAAATTATTTATTTATTTAAACATTTTTCAGTCTGATGTCTAGGCTGATAAAAACAACCTCAATAAGCAGTACTGAAGACGGCTCAGTGGAGAAGGACACCAACCTTCACCAAGACAACGTGGGTTCAAATCCCAGCAGGTAAGACACACGGGTGTGTGTGTGTTGTGTGTTAAGGTTTCAAAACTCAAAAACAAACCCAAAACAAAAAAGGTTTCAAAACTCAAAATCAAACCCAAAACAAAAAAGGTTTCAAAATCAAACTCAAAACAAAAAGGTTTCAAAACTCAAAGGTCAAAAAGAAACAACTTCAAACTTGCGAATTCTGACGGTCGGTGCGGCTTGCGATACAAAGTTCGGTTTCTTATGTCCCACAAAAAAAGGCATAAAAACATTTTCATTTCCATTTTCCAACAAGTAACTAAAGATGGCACATAATTTAAGAGCAGATCCAACATGTATTCTGATGTCAGTTACTTGCTGTCTTTTTTTTTTTTCAATTTTCAGTAGTTCAAAATAGTTAGATGAAAAGTGCAGCACATCAATGTCTAGTGTTTTCTTTTTAAATGTCATGTTTCTTCATTTGTTCGGTGACTTTTAATATGACACATCAGCTTGCAATGAACTTACACACCTCCATTCTCCTGCAGAATAAATTGGACTGGATCGCTGACTGCAGAGATAGAACACCTGGGCATCAGCAGGATAACGCGAACCCTCTGAAGTGTCTTCTCAGCACGGTCCAAAGACTGGAAGGCCCCTGGCATCAGTTTCACATCTGATTAGCATACACAAACATAGTATAAATAATACAAATAACTCATCATCTTGAACACACATTTGCTCTGTGTTCACAGCCTATTCCCAGTGTTTCAACCTTATTTGTTTGTAGAATAAATCCATGCCTAAAGCCGATTTTTTGCAATTATAAAAATGTCAGCTTTGTCACACACTTAATTGTTTCCCTAATGACTGTGGAGGCTGGCAGCCAGAAATAGTAAATATTTGCCTCAGCAAACACCCTCTGCTCTCTCTAATTAATAAAATCACCAAGAATTTGCTGACAACTTCCGGAACAATGGTGTGCTTTCAACTATGCTTATTAACCAGGGCTGGACTAACACAGTGGTTCTAATGACATTGCTTTGTCACAAAATCCTGAATTTCTTCTTCTTCAGCATAAACAACCAGATCCCAAACCACACGGTTCACCTAACAAGATGGATTTGTCAGCAAAATCTGAGATTATTGGTTAAATGTTTAAATATCACAGATCAGTAAATAAGATTTCATCTTTGCAAACACAGAAATCGCCACATAGAACTGAAGTCAATAAAAGAGATGTCAATCAAGATGTGTGGGCGGCACCCTCAATTTCGTTCTACCTCCCAAGGCACAGTGACGAAGAAGGACTACTCTATTCTATTCTATTCTATTGTAAAACAATATGTCAATGAAAAAATTTAGTCCTGTTCCAGAGAGGAAAAAGAATATATAAACTGTTTACTATTTTAAAAAATTAGTAAAAAAGTGGTAAAATTTTATAGGTAGGAAGATATTTTAGAAATTTTAAATCTTAAATTTTATTAAGGGGTATTTATCTGCCACAACTTAACAACTGGTCCGTGAAAATAATACGAGACATTTAACCGGACCGTGGCGCAAAAATGACAGGATCTGCTCCTCAATGTCCATGACCTTGTTGAAGTGTTACATTAGAAAGTGCTACATTAGAAATTAAATCAGGGCCCTGTAACCATTCTTGTTAATTATTTATTTAAAGGGATTCTGAAAGTCATTACTGCTCTTATGGGATATTGTTGAGTGAAATGCTGAGAACGAATTTAGGAAAAATATGGTTATTGAAAAGAGAACAGAAGATTTGTACCTAAAAAAAAAAAAACCATAAACTAACTTTAACTTGAAATTTCAAATCAGATTCCAACCTTTTTCTTCAACATATCAGTACGTTACCTACTTTTGCAGCCCATGGTTGTGACGACTTGCTGTATTTCGTCTTTCTGAGCTTCCGTACAATCGGTTGCGCAAACGTAAACAGTGCTCTGGTTGTTGCTGTTCTGTTGTGTTCTGTGTTTCCAAGCAACTAGTGATGCAGTATGGGCCACAGTCAAGCCTGTGAAGTGTCCCACCATGAGAATATCTCCCTGCTCTGGTAATATGGAGCAGACCAGGTTAGGGCCAAGGCTGCAGAACTTATCCTGCAAGAACATGGAATAAAACTGTTTGTTCAAACGGGACATCGACATTCACACTTGGAGCAATGCTCTATGGACTCAGACACGAATTACAGCAAGCGAAGGGGTAAAAGTAAGAAGGAGAGGAAGCAATGCACAATATATATAAGCAAATACAGTAGAGGATGGAATGTACCAGAGGGAGCCTGGGACTGCTGTTCCAGAGCAGGCACCAAGGGGAGACAGGGAGGAGGAGATGGGGTAAGAGAGAAATGTGGAAAAAGATTGAAAGTGCAGTCCCAGTACAACAGGGATGTCCTTCAATCAGCGGCGTCCCCTCTGGAAATCATGCTCTACATGCCCTGATGAAACTTTGGGGCCTGGTTGAATATAGTATCCAGTCCACAGCATTCAGGAAAAACAAACGGGAGAGAGTGAGGGGAGGAGCAGTGACATTTCAAAAGAGCAGCAGAGAAATAGTGTGATGCAGTCTCATAAAATGAAAGAGGAAAGACATGGAGAAAAAGGGGACGTGATTAATTAGGCAGCAGGGCTGAATATTTAATTGAATTTGGCTGCAGAATCTGATTTAATTGTGTTTTGTTGCTATGTGCTACTGGTGATTTGTATGGCAGTTTGACATTAATGGCATAGAAATTGAATGATTAAAACACGCTCCCCAGACTGGGGAGAATTCTTTACGGTTCACAGTGAAGCATGGGCGGATGAGAGGAGGTGTTGTGAAATATCTGTATCTTAGCAAACTAATCTGAGTGAAGCGAACAACTACAGTCTTAAAATCAATTTGTGCAAGTCTGCCGTTGTCTGAGTGAGATGACAAACTTCAGGGAAGATGGATGGAGTCAAAACTATTTCCCACACTTGTATTTAAGATTGCAGAGCAGAAGATGACAAGTCACGATCCTGGGAAACTTGATGCAGCTTTTACCTGGATGGTAAGTTTGTGGTCTATGAGCAAATTGGTGGAAAGCAGTTGAGCTTTTAGCCAAGCTGGAAACACCAGTAGATCCCTACAGTGTGGATCAAAACAGAAGCTCTGTCCTTCTAGGTGAGCTACTGACTCCACCTGAGAGAAACCTGAAGTCTTCAGCACAGTCTGGACCTCATCAATGCTGGAGGAACAGAGAGAAGAGATCAGGTGAGTGGAGAACATAGGAGGAGACTCATCACTGATAATCATAGTATAGCTGTGTGTTCTGAATCATGACAGTGCACCAGGAGCTGCACCCACACCCACACACACACGTGCGCGTCGGCCAAAAAGGTGACCTTTGCTGCACAGTCTCTGTGGCTGCTGAGGGTTGTTGCTGATTGAATCTGTCGTCAGCAGCAGGATTTACAACTGTATGATTCTGCTTGTGCCAGAAAACACACACCTAGGCATGAACACACACTCACATACACAGTAAAGTGGTTTAATTGAATGTCAGCTGGACACCTGCCTCATAAAACACTTTGGAGGAACCCCCGCATCCAGTTCAGTGTGTATGCACAGGTGCAGTTGGGCACAAGTGGGTGGACACATAATTCATAAGAAGTACGTTTACACCATGCATCATGTATTGTATAGCAGAGCACTGTATTATTGCACACAGTGGTTGGATGCAGTCTTGGAATGGAGCAACTTCGTAGAAAGACACAAGAAAACACCATTACATTATCTAAAGCAGGGGTCTCAAACTCGCGGCCCGTGGGCCATTTGTGACCCAAGAATTGATATTTTGCGGTCCCCCCGGATGTGAAAGTTGAATTTATAATAATATTTTATAGATTTGTTCTCCACATTTTATGGTAAGCCTAGTTCTCAAAACCCTTATCCACAGACTCCTTCTGGTTCAGTGTTGTATTTCACAGAATCTGTGGAAAACTGATTTTCTTTTTCTTTTCTTTTGTCTTGAACATTTAAAGCTGATGCGGCCCTTCGGTGAAATGATAGTGTGGGTGGTGGCCCTCAACTTATTTGAGTTTGAGGACCCAAATAAAAAGAGTTTAGCTGTAATTAACTGGAGTTTGAAAGACTTTTTCGTTCCTAAACTGAAACTTCACATTAATAGTTTGACTTCCCTTGACTATCATTAAACAGAAATTAATTAAGTTATTAAGTTGGGGAACAACATGTCTCTTAATCTCTAAAAAAAGCTCTAAAAAAAACAAAAAATCAAAATCATTTTGCATCAAAGTTTCCACAGTAGGCACTGACACCACTGACCTGCTCTTCATTGTATTGACCCAGGCATACAGTGGAAGGCAGTTTGATCTTTCCTGCTTGATCCTCACACTGTGAGGCAGGATACAGTCAATGGACGGGACATTGTGTTTGATTCTGCAGCGGGCCAAAGAGGCGGCCAGTTTGGTTGAACACCTGTACACAACACAAATTAGATTAAATAAGTAGTTGATTCTCTTTTCCAACTCTTTTCATTTCTCTTCTTGATTCCCTACCCTAACAGGTAATTCTCAATGTTTCTGGCTTCCTTATCGACCTCGTGATTTTGCTCCAGGTTGTGTTTTCGTGGCATGAACTTCCTGTCCTGGAGGTCATACAGCATGACAGCAGCGAGGCTCATCTCATCATCTGGCTGAAAACAGACAAAAAATATTTTTTGCTGTTGTTTTTTAATTTATTAGGAACACTGCAGTGAAACACAGACCACGCTTAGATCAGATGCTCTGCATACTAAAGCTTATACTAAATTACTAATTTGCAACTGGGGTCCCTCACTGAGCTTCAAGAGAAAAAAGAAAAGTATAAACTTAACTTAAGCAAATACAGACTCTAATAAAATCAACTGAAATTGGATAAAATGAATAAGAACAAGAGAAGAAAAAGACTACTGGGAGTCATAGTTATGTAAATGTGGATTCAATTCCCTCTTTTGGAGATTAAGCAGTATATTTTGACTAATAAATAAGAACCATAACTTTTATTCTGTTTTACAGTAATATTTGTCACAACTTTGTCCTGGGCAGTTACTTTTATAGTAATAATCTTTTACAAGTCGATCAGTATTATCGCATATTATGAAATATATGTAAGAATTATTATTGTTTTTCCTCTGATAATAAAAATGTGATAAAGCAATGCGTGGGTTTTAACAAATGACTGAGTGTGTCTGAAATAGTTTTTCGGGATAAATGGCTGTATATTAGAGTGAAACTCACTAGGTGGCAGCATTGCAGCACATTCATTACTATTACAATTATTATTATTAATAAATAATCACATATTTATAATGTAGTTTATACAGATAAATAGAGAGACACATATCGATATCAGAAATGAGATGTTTGTGTAACATACATATATACATAAAATCAGTATATCACCGGAGACATATATTTTTTCGTATCATAATAAATATATAATATAATGTAATATATTATTAGAATTTTTTTATAAATATTTATATGATATATTTAACATTTAATACGGCAACACAGTTGTGGTCTTGATGCTATGAATTTTACTATAATTTTTGTCAGTCTTTAGCTCTTGACCCTTTCTCTGTCTCATTCTTTCATCAGTTACCTTCCCATGGCTCCCCTCACCCCCCCACCTCTCTCCCTACCCCTCAGGGTAAAAGGGTACCAGCTGAGTCAGTGGCAGATGGTGTGCCACAGCAGCAACAGATTGTCACATCGTCCAGTCTGAACTAATGGAGCGAGGAGCAGGAGCAAAGAGGTTCAACATTAATGTAGGGGAATTAGCCTGCGTTCATTATCGACTCCAGAGGCCTTTCATCATTCAATTTTTGGAGAAAATCGCTTTGCAGAAAAAGACTGCAGCTGTTTGCTGTTTCCCCTCACATCTTTAACTGCAACTCAATTTCCACTTGGCCTTTGTTCAAGGTTAAATCACGGGGTGGGGAAAAATTCCCAACTGTTACATTTGCCTGGCAACAGCAGCCTGTTGTGGGACACAGTGTTAGCATCAACGTCTCAGCTCTGTTGATGGTTCCAGGTCAATGTTTGAAATGAAGGAAATGGACTTGAACTCACTTACATTAAATCAAATGTCCCCATTATGAAATGACCATTAGGAGACCAGACTGGACCAGTGAGGTCGCAGAAGAACAGACATTAATGTACTTCAACGTCTTTGGAGCCATATCTTTTACCTGTTAGTCAAAATTTACTTGTGAAATATAGAGTAAACAAGAACTGCACAAAGTTTTCGAGCTTTGACAAAGCAATAAAAACCAAAATACATCAGATTTATATACACAGATTTAGACTAAATGATCCAATATATAAACAGGCTGACGTTTTGTTTTGAACAAATCAGACTGATGTCAAAAGAAAAAAGTGTAAAGTGGAAATAGGCTGTTTAAAATCCCACTAGGGTTTTAGACTTGCATACACATAAATTGATAGATGGATGGATGGATGGATGGATGGGTGGATGGGTGGGTGGTTGGTTGGGTGGGTAGGTAGGTAGGTAGATAGATAGATAGATAGATAGATAGATAGATAGATAGATAGATAGATAGATAGATAGATAGATAGATAGATAGATAGATTCCTCCAAAAATCTAACCTGCTTCTTTTTTCTGTTCTGTTGTGAACAAACATGCCTGGGGCTTTTCACTCCCTGTCTCCCCCACTCCTTGCCCACTCCCAGTTGCCATTGAAGGCTGACTACTCCCTTCTCACCTTCTCCTTTCTCCTCTCTCCATCAAGGTTGAACTTTATAGGAGGCTGCACTGTAAAACAAGGTGAGCGTGAGTTCTAAAGACCGTCTCTTTGTATCCGGGCTTTATTGTCTAACTGGAGAGATGCAGAGTAACGACCTGCCACTAACACAGAGAGAGACCCATTCATTCCACACACGGGCTCGTATTTCATGAGGATCTTTGTGTCTGTGTACAGTTTGTGTGTACGAACACTTGGCCGTGTGGTTTTAATGTTCCTATATACATGCATCTGTTTAACTGCTAATTAATGCAGAAATGTCATCAGCCAATCACAGAGAGGCAACTTGACACATTTAGGAATATAAACAAGCTACTGCTGATTCAATTATGCATAGACTAAGGTGAATTAGGTGACTTTTCCATGGTGGCAACATTATGCTGTGAATATTTCAGAACCTGCGTATCTGCTGAGATTTTTCTTCACACAACAATCTCCGAGGCTGAAAGAGAAGAGTTTGAGAAAACTGGAATATCTGTGAGTCGGGGCAGTGTTTTTGCTTTGTCCTTATCACTGAAGTAGAAGTTAGCGTCATCTGTCTACACTCTGTACTCCGAATTTCCGTGTACACATTCATCGCCTCTCGATTTCATCGCGTCTCCTCTGCCAGCTGCCTGCACACTGGCCAGCTCCGCACTGTGCATGTTTTATCACCATCACAGACTGCAGAGAGGAGGCAGAGGCATCACTCCTCCTCCTTCTCCACCCACCTGCGTTTTCCTCTGCTTTTTTTTATGAGTAGTTTTAAAAGTAGGGCGGGTGCATGCCAGTGTGCACCAGAGGATACGGCTCTTCCTTTTAACATCCTCCCTTGTCTAACACTGACAGTCCACTGTTGTACTGGGAAACCTGATACGACAATTACACTAAGGTATATAATCTATACCAGCAATAACATTCATTCATTTCTGAGACTGACTAGAGAAACCTTCACTGGTACAAGACTTTACTTTATCAGAAAAACACCAGTCACTAATGTAGAGAACAAAAACAGAAGCCACGGTGTTTCATTTGTACACAGCCAAAAAATCATGTCTCCCGATAAATGGCTCTGACAACAGCAAAATTATGAACAGAGTGAATGTAAAATATTGACATAGAGAAACAGCCAACCAGAGCCAGGAATGTAGTAGAATCCAGGGAACTACATGAAAGTTGAAGGAAAAAAATTGCATTGCGTCATGAATTTTTAAATCCAAACCAGGAGTTGTAGCCAGTAATTCCTGAATATCGGAGCACTGCCTCAAATTATGTTTGTGTATAGCCAAGCTTCAGGGTTTCAGAGAACTCATCAATAAGACAGAATACAAGATTTTGTTTTTTAAGAATTATCTGTATACTCGTTTCTGGATAAAAGCGTCAAGAGTGGTTTGTGATGGATGAGCTAAGGTGAAGGGAAAGGTTTACAGGACAGTTGTGAGACCAACCATGATGGATGGATTAGAGACACTAGGAATAGGTAGAAGACAGGTGACAGAGTTGGAGGCGGAGGAGTTAAAGATGCTAAGATTCTCTTTAGGAGAGACAAGGATGGACAGGATCAGGAATGATCCAAGAGATGGAGCTACCAGGTAGGAGACAAAGAAGATCCATATTCTCTTTTCACTCAATTATGGTTAATTTTCCATAAGTTCAAGGTGAGAATTACAGATTACTGTAGCAATGTTGTGGAGGAGACATTTTACATTTCTAAACATTCTAAACACCACCACCATATAGAATTTGAGTTATTTTAAATAAAATAAATTATTTGATTCCATTGGTCTCTCCTCCTCTTCCTTAAGTGTGTCATGGCAGCCCTTGTCCTTGGTTCACACCAGTCTTTTCCTCCCAATCAACCTCACAACCTTCACCTGTCCTCTGTGGACAGACTCTGTGGCTGAACAAAGTCCACCCAGTCTGTTCTAAGTTCTTTTCTTTGACATGAGGTCTTAAAAAAGCCATGCCTTTGAAAGTACATCTTAAAAAACACAAACAAAAATTTTGCACGTGTTTGATAAACATGTACAGCCTCTAGAAAGTAATAGGAATAAACTCTTGCACTATGATCCAATAAAACCTTTTTTTTGCACAAAATGACACTGATTTGATATAAAGATCAAAAACTGAAAATAACTCTTGTCACATGCTTCTATTGCGGCTCAGATTTGTCGTATATAGTTGGATTAAACGTTGTCTTCTTGTCTAAAACTGCAGCTGTATTAAAGCTAACTCACTTACTATTGACGGCGGGAGGTGAAGACAGCTGTCAATCATGATGTCCTCCAGCAGATCTTGGTCTGTGCAACAAATGAGATCAGGTAAAGGAAATAAAATGTAAGAGGAAATCCAATAACTGATTGTTGTGCTGAGTTATAATGATGCAGGCTACTTTATATCAGCGTCCAATTATGCTCAGAAAGCGATCCCGGCGTTTTGATTTAGCGCCGCAGATAGAAGCGCACATTATTAACCACCGCCCATTCACTGCTAATGTACTCGCTCATCTAATGACGAGAGATTAGGGAAATGGATTGGACCAAAGAGATTCTTTCTGCAGCTGCAGAAATGATCATGATTTAATTTGAAACCATAATTTAAATAGACTGTGGTTATGTGGCGCTTAAACACTTGAAGTTAATCTTTCCAAAATGTTTAATTTAATTCATCTAAGTCAATGGTCCCCAATCACTGAGCTGGTACCGGTCCGTAGGTGAATTGGTGCTGAGAAATAATGTCTCCTTTTGTCCCCGTCCGGCTGTTACTTCCACTTGATCCATACCCATATCAACAAAAGAACTGACCAATAGAATGGCTTGGATTCCATCATCAATAATGCAACTATATTTGATGAGGAAATATTTTCTCAGTGAAGACAACAACAATAAACTCAGTGTCATTGATGCAAGATTCTAATTTTTTATACCAGTCTGGTAGCAGAAAGTTATAGGCTGTGTGCACTTGAGAAATCCTTGTTGTGCCCATGGACAGTTAATTCAGGTAGGAAGATTTTATAGGTAGGATAATATTTCAAGACACTGGAAGATGAATTTAAATAAGGGTTAGTTATCTGCCACAACTTTACGAAAGGTCAGTGAAAATAGTAAAAGACATTTAACTGGTCCGTGGCGCAAAATAAGGTTGGAGAACACTGGTCTAGGTCACAGGTGTCAAAATCTGGCTCGGGGACCAGTATGTAGACCTTATATAATGGCACAATTTGTTATGTTAGTAATGCATGCTTTTTGTTATAGCAATTATATAGGAAACAAATAAAACTGATGTGTGGATTATTTTTAATGTTATTTCTCATATGTTGATAACATCAAGCTTTGCCTGATCCAGATTCAATGTTTACATATGAAAAAACAATATTTTATATCTGGGGAGAAGAGAAAACATGCACGTTTATTTAGTTAATTTTTTATTATATATTGACTTTGGCCTGTGACTTTATGCCAATTTTTAATTCAGTTCAAATCAGCACTTCTTCTACAGGTTAAAACATGCAGAGTAGTTTAAACTGATTAATTCTGTGACTTAATTGAAATACTGTTGAAATCACGTCAGTGGTGTCGCTGCACCTGCAGCTGTTCTCTCCCTTCTATACACTGACCTTTTATGTATGTCGCTTTATGGCAACATAATGTGTGACATAATGCATATTTGAATACTGTTGACATTTAGTGAAACCCTTGTGCGCATATGCCATATATTGTGCCACACTGACATTTGTGAATTTCTCCCATAGACAGCCTATATAACAAACAGAGGCAGCCATCGGTGACCACTCTCTGCTCCACTGGAATTGCTGGGCTTGATATTAAAATTATTTAAAAGGGAGCCAGACACTTAAAACTGTTCCAATGTGCTCTTGATTAATCTGAAAACAGTGAAAAATATATTTTTCTCACCTTTATGTATTTCAAAAATGTGATCATGTAGTGACTAAATAAAAGACAAATCAAAAAGAGAAACAAAACCAAGTCAAGTCCTAAGTCTTTAATCCCAAGTCTCAGTCAATCTCAAGTCTTTGGACTCGAGGTGAAATCAAGTCTGAAGTGTTTAAGCAATGCCATGTTTGAATTCAGTGTTTTTTCAGCATTTAAAACCAGTTGTCCAGAATACAAGTCTAGTGTCAAGTCTATGAGAAGCAGAACCTGGTCATGTCCAGAGTCTCTCATCCCAAGCCTTAGTCAGTCTCAAGTCTTTGGACTCACACTCAAATCTCAAGTATTTATGTGCAATACTTGCTAAAGTCTCCAGTATATTGTCCAGAATACAAGACAATTGTTAGGTTTATTTGAGTTCATGTCAAGTCTCAAATAAAGTCTTATGTCTATTTGTGTATCTTAAAAAAATAATTGTCCCATAGATCCTGTGTAATACAACACTGAACCAGAAGGAGACTGTGGATCACCATAGTGAGAGCTATAGGATTTACCATAAAAAGTGGAGAACAAATCTATAAAATATTACTATGAATTCAACTTTAACATCAAGGTAGTGGCCGCAAAATGTCGTGCCATCGGCCGCAAATGGTCCACAGTCCGTGAGTTTGTGACCCCTGTTTTGTTTGTACTTGGTTTGATCTTCGTGCAACTCACACACCCTATCTCTTTTTTGTGGCTCTCTTTTCTCCATTCATAAAATATTTAAGCTTACAGCGAAAATTATTTATATTAAGACACAAGAATAACACGTGCTGTAAACAGGACTTAATTGTGATAAACGTGTGTTTATCTCATAGTATGAAGCAAAATGGTGTACAATAAAAACCAGAATCATCAACTAAACACTCAAATCAAGAGGTATTCTCTCCCTGAAACACCAAACTAATCCTATATAACCTTATTTTACCTGTGAACAAACTATCTCTGTTTCATTATAAACAACATGACTATAGTTCTCTGCGAGTCCTGCAGCTCAGACTAAATCAGAAGCCAAACTTATTACCGTACTGCAGTTCAGTGTTTGCTCATTAGGTACTTCAAATGAAAAGACAGGACGACGTAGGAACATCTTTCTAAATATAACTCTGGAAGATTAACTACAACTGCAAAGATCTGAGACTGTGAAGTTTCCACTGTGTTGTGTTGTTATGGACCTCCTGGTTTTTCTCCCTCCTGGTGGACACACATCATCCCAGCTGTAAATCCAGGACATAGACTGTCCACTGAGGCACCATGGAAACCACGGCCAGTGCTGTTTGTTGCCTTAAAGCAACACTGCAAATCAGACCAAATGCTGCTGTGAGCTGTTGGCGAACAAACATGGGTTATAATTCAGAACAAACACAACCCTGGCATCAACTCTCAGAGTACATGGAACTTTTTAATCCTCTCTTCAATGTTGTGTCCAGGCCTATTTTTGTAGAGTTGTTGAGTTGTCATAAAGATCTTATGATATGTTACGATATTCCAGGATGTTTACTAGTCAATCGGAGAGTCGTACACAGAGATAATCCACGAACAATTGATTAATTAAGAGTAAACAGCTAGGCTAATCTTGCCGTCAACAATTGAGAAAGGACATGGAAGTACTGTTAGCTTCCACCACAACTTGAACCAGTTAACCACAGGTGTCAAACTCAGGCCTGGGGCCAAATCTGGCCTTCAGTGTAATTATATTAAGCCCGCAAGATCATAACAAATATGTTCTAGAGTTGGCCCACCAGTATATAGCCCTTATATAATGGAATTTTTTTCGGAAATCAACATTTATTCAGGGCCGACACTTGAAGAAACGTAGACCCCAGCCACCAGGGGTAAATATTCTGACTGGCCCGTGACTTCATGCCAGTTTTTAATTGTGACCCACTGTGAATTTGAGTTCCACACACCTGCAGTAAACAGTCCTGTCACCAGGCAAGAGCACTAACCATGTTTCGTCATGGCTAGTGATGTTGGTTGTTTTCCTCAAAATAAAATTGTCTTGGAACGTTTTAAAGAAGAATCCGTTTTTATTCTTTCTACCTGGAACACACAAGAGGCCAGGAACACAGTGAACACAAAGTGCTGTTTATCTTAAACAGTGGAAACAAAAGCCATATCATCAGCACTACTCTAATTTATGGCCAATGTAGGTCAATAAGTTCTCCAATAGTGGCTATTACTGCAGAGGGTCCTAAAGATAAGACTGGGCCAGATAACCACTCATTGCACACAGAGCAGTGCAGACCCCAGAGGGGACTTTGATGGCTCGGTCTGTAGAGGTCACTGTCTTCCAAATACTATAAATCACACACAGCAGCTTGAGTAAAACATGGAAAAAAGCCACCGATTAATCATGGACGTCTTCATACAACACACTTAGTGCTATGCTCCTATGGGTAGAGATGGACTCGCTCTTGGTTTTTTTGATTGAAGAGCTGGATGCAAAAATGGCTTTAAATCAACATAAGGCGGAATGAATTCATAACCAGCAGGAGGCAGCAGTTATCTCAGGACTCCTGATGGAGCCGTGTGTGTGTTTTGGCCTCCGTCCAGGTGTTACACAACTTGCTGTGATTGATGATGGCTGAAACAACAAATCCTTGGTAAAGCAGCCAAACCAGAATTCAGCCTCTTATTCTCCTCTGCCAGGTCTTTGTCTCGGTGTTCTACCTCACTGTGGCACGTCCAGCATTAATCAGGCAGAGAATCGGAAAAACTAAGTCCGTGCCACGAGATACACTGAGTAATTTCGAATAAATATCTTGCAAAAATGGCCCTGCATAATTCCCGATGTAGTCAGTAGGTTTGACTTTGTTCAAGATTGAAATTAATTTTCTTATTCCTCACAAGAGGAACAAGTCAAAAATCAGTCGCAGAACGAAACTACAGCAGCGCAGTCATCTGACAAGGATGGCTCTGAGTGAGGTTGGACAGTGCAGACAATGAAGCAGAAACACTGAATACACAGAGGAGAACAGGCGGGACTGAAGAAGAGGAGGGAAGGGATTGAGAGGAGGAAGAGTTTCCATGGTCGGAAGACAAGGTCAACTTGTTTCTTGCACCAAAAATTCCATCTTAAAATTACAGGATCACTACGGGTGATAGTGACCTAACTTGACTAAGACAAATGTGGGCACAGGGGCAGCATTTAGTTATTTAAATATTTTTTTCTATCTTGGATTCATCTTCTTCCTTTCCTTTCAGCTAGTCCCTTTTTTTACAGGGGTTGCCACAGCGAGTCAACAACTTCCATCTCCCCGTGTCCTCTGTATCTTTTAACTCCAACTACCTTCATGTCCTCCCTCACTGCATCCATCAATCTCCTCTTTGTCTCCTACCTGGTAGCTCCAACTCTAGGATCATTCTTCTACCATTGTATCCACTGTCCCTCCTCTGAACATGTGTTTATGTAGCTGAAAGCTAACCATTGATGAAATCTTTACTCTTCTTTCACCTCCAGCTGCGACTGCTCTACCTTTTCTTTTCTCCCAGGCATGCAGAGTAATTTTGTTTCCTATTTCCAACCTACAGTTACAGGGGCTGAAGGTGTAGAATAAAAACTTACTTAGCTGAAAAAATATTTTCTTTTAGAGTAGGCTGTATCAGACCTGGACAAACTAAGGTGCTGAGCCCGATGCAGCCTGCTGAATTTATCTAAAATTATATTATTCATTTACATTGCCATTGTCCTTCTGCCTTTCCCTGCAGCACTTTACCAGATTGAGTAGAAACTCCTAAAAGTAATTTAGCTTCTATGTATGACTTTTAAGTGAGTTCTCAAAAATGCCCAATCTCTTGTGTCAAATTTTAGTATCCATTGTGGTCCCGCAGTCAAAATATTTGCCTGTTCAAGATTAGTGGTTACTAACCACTGGGTCGGGGACTGGAATCGGCCCGTGGGTGATGTAGTGCCGGGCCGCAGAGAAATAATGTTTCCTTTTGGCCCCATCTGTCTATTACTTCCACTTGATCCATACCCATATCAACAAAATAATTGACCGATAGAATGGCTAGGATTCCATCATCAATAATGCAACTATATTTGATTAGGAAATATTTTCTCAGTGAAGACAACAACAATAAACTCAAAATGACACAGAGTCATTGATACAAGATTCTAATCTTTTATACCGGTCTGGTAGTAGAAAATTATAGGCTGTCTGCACTTGAGAAAACCTTGTTGTGCCCATGCACAGTTAATTCGGGTAGGAAGATTTTATAGGTAGAAAAATATTTCAGAACACCGGAAATTCCATTTTAGGGGTATGTGTCTGCCACAACTAAACGTCCAGTCTGTAAAAATTGAAGGAGACCCGTCCGAGGCGCAAAAAAAGGTTGGGGAACACTGCTCTAGGTTAAAACGAGGATTGAAGCTAGCAGAGATATTCTTTCTATGTTATTAGAAATGAAGAAAGATGCTCAGCTGTTCCAACTATACCAACATTTTTATTTTTCCTCACACCAAATAATTCCAGGGCCATAAACCATCCAAATCCTGTAATAATCCATTGTAATCTCATTACTCCAGCAGATACACGATGCTCTATGACCTGCATCTGTATAACCAGTGAAGGTTATGTCTGTATAACATGTAGGCGTGCTGTTCAGTGAGAAGTGATGACGAGGTTGGACTAAATCATTCACAGAGTGCAGGAAGTTCTCACTTCCTGACCTCTCCACGCTCGAAGAATGCATTAAATCGATTCTGGTCAGTTTCCTGTGGTGACAGTGAGATCACCTCTCCTCCACTATCGCCACAGTGATTACACACCTCTGTGACTTCACACAACCCCGACCTCACTCCAGCCTCCACTGAGATGATTACGAGCCAAGCTGATTTGTAGCATCCCCCATATTTCTCCGGGTTATCTCTCCATTCCAACAAATCAGGATTTTTTTATATTCAGTTCTGTCTGTCAGTTATTTTATACAAGGCTTCTTATTCATATTTTGTAAGTCAGTACCACAATTTATAGAGTGTGGAACTTTATTAATCCCTCTGGATTTATAAATCATAAGAGATAAATAAAGTCCCATCTATCTATCTACAGCAAACCTGGGCAAAGTAAAAGCCAGGGGCCAGATTCTGGCCCACAGAACCCGTCCTAATAATATTATTATTACCCAGCGGGTCAACAATTCTAACTCCAACTACCTCCATGTCCACCCTCACTGCATCCATCAATCTCCTCTTTGTCTCCTACCTTGTAGCTCCACCTCTAAGATCATTCTTCTACCAATGTATCCACTGTCCCTCCTCTGAACGTGTCCAAACCATCTCAATCTGTCTTCTCTAGCTTTTTCTCCAAACCCTATATTGTCATTATCCTTCTGCCTCTTCCTGCAATGCCTCCATTTTTCCAATAGATGGCGTAGAAAAGACAGAAAGAATTTTTGCCTTTATTTATGATTTTTACACATCTTTAGGCCACACAAATGCTCATCTATCCACTCCTAAACCCCCGCCCCTCATATTAGATTTAAGGACGAAATGTGTCCCGCTAGTCAAATTATTATGCACTTACATTTCAATGTATTGAAGGCGAGTTCATAGGCGGCGCGTCTCATCTCCTCATCTTTGACCTCAGGCAGTGGAAGTCCTCTCCGTTTGCCATAATTCACCAAACGATGGGTCGCAGGTTTCTGCAGGTGGTTGTTCTGAAAGATGGCGGATGCTAACAGATACACTCTGTCTGGAAAGCCCTGTGGAATTTCATCAGTGGTTTGGAGCTCCAGAGGAGCATCAGGAGCACGACGGTGCGTCGGCTCTTCCAAAAGATCCAAGTCTTTATTCGATGCAATCTGGGAAACAGGAGTTGTGGCCCTGCATGTAGAAGGTCGTTTGGAGCGTCCTTGGGTGTTCTTTTTCTTCACCATGTTCTCAAGGAAGGTTTTTCTTCCACTGAGGCCTGAAAAAATACATGTTATTGTCAAATGGGATTTGCCTTGACAGAAAAAAACATATTCAGAGGGTGGCATCACTACAGATATTACAGATAACCCAATACTGTTTTGACTATTTCTGTTGTTAAAATAACTAATAAGGACGTGTGACAAGAATAAATTAAATTACACATATTTGTCCTTGAAATTCTCACTCGATAATAACAGATTTGATTTTTTAATATTGTGCTGTGACACAGAACTCTGATGAGAAAAGCCATAAATAGCCAAAATAATAAAATTTTAAGAGCAAAGAGTGCTAAAATGGAATGGAAAACAATTCACCATGTAAAAACAGTGGTACTAAAGTGGTACTAAATATCTCTTCTTTCTCCTGCATCCTTAGAGGGGAATTCCCTGGAAAAATTATTTAAATGGCCTCTAGAAAACATAATTTCACAATATCTTTTTTAAAAATATCTCTTTTCTCTCACTGCAATACTAGTTTATTGACCTATTTAATCGTATTCTTTTAATTTTTAATCTTAATTTAGATAGAGGTCACCAGAAAACAACATTATATTGTTTTATTCAGATTAAACGTAGTCATGTGAATATAATGTCTTTAATTTAATTAAACTTTTACAAAATTGGGTTAAAACGCCTGAAACAACTTGATATTCACCGCATCTGAGTTTAGGTCGACAGGTTAACGTTAGCAACATTATTTACTTGTTTAAATGAACGACAATCTTTATGACAGCCATCTTACCTTTGAGCCACACTGTTCAGTTGTGTTGACTGTTGCTGCTCCTGTGTGAAGCCAACACTTTCCTTCACTCGTGGACTGGACGCCGATAAATTCCCAGACTATAAATCAGGCTCCGTTACACAAAATGGGCGTCTCCACGGTGAGACAGACAGACAGACAGTCTGATTTCACTGGATTCACACATGTTTACTTGACTGACCAACGAAATCGGGATTTCGGCGAAGTTTTAACTTATTCAAGTTTTCCGAAGTTCTGCCAAGATTCGAGCGCACTTTGTCTCAGCGTGTCTCCATCTCTATGGTAACCCTACTGTGATTTTGAGTTCCTGTTTTTTACGGATGGAGGAAAATTACCGTTAAAGGTGGAGGTCCTGTCTCCAACAGTCACAGTAGAAAAAGAGGCAAAGGTTCACAAATATTGAATTGTTGTCAAAAGTCAATTAAAAATAAGCTGTGTTAGTTATTTTTAGTTGTTATAAATAAAATGAATAAATATGTTTCTGTGTTTTTATTTTTATGTAAAGGTATCGAGTGTTCGACAACAATATCGTAAGACCTGACTACAGTACCCCTAAGAAACCTCTAGAGGTCGCAGTTAACAGTACTTATGTGTGCGGAGACCGCTTAGCTTTTTAGTTTTTAATGTTCGTTTAGCGACAATAAAGTCGTGGCAAATTCACGTTCCGGAACATTCAACCTTGGGATACTGGTCCGAGCCAAAGTAAGTTAAGATTTTATCTTGTTTTGTGAACTCGGACTTGAGGTGGCAATAGAAGAAAACAGAGCTTAGCATGATTAGCTTAGCCAAGCTTAGCCATAAACACCGATTTTCTGTGCGACATTTTTTACTTATAATTAATATTCTGTAATGCAGAAAGATATTATCATTTTGTTGGAGGTGCCCCTTATTAAATAGACTGTATTCCATTTTATTTTCTTATCTCCCAATTTTAAAATATTACACTTGTTTTGTTACATTGTAAGTAAGTATATATATAATATAATAAGTATTTAGTATATAAATTAATAATGTTGGAACACTGCACGTTTTTGAACAAGGGCCAACTTTATTGCTATGTTCATAGCGCCACCTGAAGAGCAGGAGCGTAGTTACATTTGTAAACATTAATTGCAGAACAGTTGCATATTTTTCTTTTACAAACTGTGCAGTAGCCATGAAAAAGAACCTATCGGTGTCCACTGTAGGTGGTGTTTTCTTTCTAACAGTCCCGGCCTTTGTAACTAACTCAGTGCAAACGTCCACTAGCATCTTAGCAGTGATCACAGCCTAGTGACTGAGGCAGGAGTTGCCCTTGAGCAAGATCATTTTAAGGATTTAAAATATCAGCAAATGTTGCTGAAATTGACATGAAATATCCTTCTGTTGAATAGGTAGAAGCAGGAGTGAAAAATACTCTTTTGTACTCAATTTTCTAGATCCTGGCAGAGCAAACGTATGATTGACTCAAAAAAGCCCCCGGGCACTGAGAGTAGAGGCAAAAAACTTTTTCCAAAAAAGTTAATTGCCTACCCTGGAGGTGACTAATTCACAAAAATACCATAATCACATGCACCTGACATCTGTGTTCTGTCTGAAATTTCTTTTGAAAAGTAGGATAAAAAGAAATATATTCCACTGCCACAAGTCTTTCATCATGGTCTCTATCTCCTTGTGGAATTGTTGCAAATAATGAAAGACACAAACTTTACCATACGATTACAAATGGACAATAAATATGGAAACAAAATGTGGGTGTGGGGACATAACTTGGAGATGTGTTTTAGTGGATGACATGGATTAAAAAATATCTGCTGGTTGCATGATGCGCACCATTGTTGCCACGCAAATTATAACAGGCATTTTCCACAAGTATGAAGAAAATTAACGCTCTCTACTGGAAACACATGGTATTGCAGTGAAGAATCAGCTACATCAACACAACCGCGTTAAAAACTTCGAAAGAAAATAGTGTGCGACAGCTGCTGTGATTTTGAAATAAAAAAACATATTAATGAGTTTAATTTTATATGTAACTATGAACATTTTGGGGGTATTTTTTTTAATCTGATGTTCTGATTTTTATGTTTTTTAAAGAAATAACCCTAATCTGCAGTTTAGAAACTTTTGGGTTGTCGTGTATTTTACATGCCATTTAGAAAGAATTCTGTTTTAATGAAAATATACTTTTTATATATATATTTTTTTCATTTTCTTGGTGTGATCCTGGAAAAAATTGAACAAAAAAATTTTATTTATCCACGCAGTATTAAAGTTAATGTATCTACATCCGGATTTTTATGCATTTCTCTCAAATGCTCAAACAAACGCACACTTAATTTTGAAGTTCAAGGTAAAGGGGTTTGAGAGGGGGTGGGTGTCGGCGTGTGCTCATGGTGCTACATAATTGATGCTCCATATTACCTTACATCCTCCTCTGCTGGGCTGCAAACAAAGGTGCCTCATTAACTATTCACAGGATGATTTTTAACAGAAAAATTATTCTGCGGAGCAGAGAGGTGCACCAATGTCAACTGCAGGCGTCTGATTTCATAGTAGAAAACTAGATCTGCGTGTTTTCTGTGGGTCATATTTTTAGGATGACAGAAGCACCTGTACAATACAGTATGTGTGTGTGGAGGCTGATGGAGATAGTGTGACTCAAGAAAGTCAAATCAAGGTGCTGTAGGAGAAACTGATATTTTGCCCGCTCTGTGTTTTCATTCGTTTAAAGGTTCTTGGCATCTTGGGCTTATTTTTTAACTGCAGTGGCACATTTTCCTTTTAGATTGTGAGTAAAAATACTTTAAATGTCATGTGAAGGACACAAAATAAAGGGCTTACGGGCTAAAATATTTCTCACTGAAAACTAGCATTGGTAAAACAATGTCTGCAGAAGTGATTGTTTGTAGGTAAAGGCAAAAGATAAAAGCTAGAAATGAGATAAAAGTTTTAGAACAACTACAGACTATGGTGAACCACAATGTGGTATAAATGTTGATATGATATAATCAAGAACCTGTGTACTATTGTTTTTACACCGTTTAATACATAATACTTTAAATATCACTGAGCTCAGAGTTACAGTGGTCAGTCTAATTTAATTAAAATCAGACCAGATTAGAACATATTCAATTATGTTACATTAGATGAGATCATATTAGAACTAGATTGGATTTAATTCAATCCTTGCCTACACCAAACATCCTAATGTCATCCTTGACTACATCCTTAAATCTCAAATGGTTTTCTAATATTTACTGGCAGATTCTTCTCAAAACATTCCTGCATTCCATTATCTTTCTTAAGGACATGTCCATCATCTTTGTCTCTTCCATCTCCTGATAAAAGATGAAACTTTTTTTTGCAAGTAGTCTGTGCCACAAACTCCCAAGATATTACAGGTATGTTCCTTAAACGTATGAAAAAGAATTGAAGAATTCCTACAACAACTTGTGGTTTCACTGCACACTTATGGTGCTTTGCCAATGACAAGGATGCTCATGAGGAAAACCATGACAAAGAAGATCCACATGAAGAAGCGGTCCATTACTTTGGCGATCTTCTTCCACTCTGCTCCTTTGGCGCAGGTGGCTCTCTGCTCCCTGAAGCAGTTTGCAATATATTCCACATTACGCACCAGCTTAGTGTCCACTCCAGGGAGGCTACTGCTGTAGCTACAGAACACACAGGGGCCAAAAGTCACAGTGGGAAGGGGTTTTTTGTCTTCTGGGCAGCAGGACTCCTTCTGGTCATCTTTATAACAGTCACCTGTGGAGATTTTACCATTTATCCCTTCGTATTTTCCTGGTGTGTAGTTCCTCTCATCTCTGCTGATGTGATGTTGGGCTTTGACTCTGGGATGTTGTTGTGGTTTCGGGGTCTGTGGTCTGGAATTTTTCTGACTGTGTCGCTCCTCGTGGTGACTGTGCCCTCCCAGTTTTCCATTTGTATGACTGTGGGAGCTGAGGTGCAGGGGTCTCAGGTCATCCTGGGGGGAGGTGGAGGAAGACGTGGTGGAGGCAGAGGCACAGTTCTCACCCACTTCATAGACAAAGAAAATCTTGGACATGTAGTCGATGATGAGGACTTTGGCCCAGCGGGGGACGGGTTTGGCCTCCGCTCCACAGAAGTGAATGTTCATGATAAAGATGGTGAGAGCTGTGGACGCAGTCACCATGGTCATAGTGGCGATGTAGTATTTACCTGAGTAGCCAAGAATAAAATGTTTAGTAGGTAGGTAGGTAGATAACTTTTTGCTACATCACCCCGGTCACCAGCCAATCAGAAGTTTCACTCGTTTGCAGCCAATCACACGGCAGTGTCGCCACGAGGGTCTGTCTGTGACGTCACTAAACTGCGTCCAAGAACCAAGTTTACGAGATTAAAAAAATGTGCTGTATTGCTGCCATCTAGTGACCTTTGCTGTAACATACACATGTTTTCCCCAAAAAAATAAATCGCATTATCAGGTTTTTATCCATTATACAAAATGTGTATGTAATGTAATGTATTACATGTCATATATATATAAATATACAATACATTACTATACATTTGGCAGTTGCTTTTATATATGTATGTATCTATATATCACATCAGATTCAAAAGGCCTTTATTAACATTGTACTAATTTCTGTAGTACTCACAGAAAAGTTTTTTATAGTCGTTGCTCGAGTGTTGGCCTGAGCTCTTGTAGTGAAGAGGAAAACTATTCAATGTCATGAACCACCAGAGGTTTATTATTTACTGGCACCAGAGAATTTTAGGGAATTACTTTTTTGAACTGCCAGCAGAGAGGATAAATAATACAGCTACAAAACAATCTCAAATAAAACAGATGACAAAGATGGCAAGTAAACATAAACACTATCAAGGTCTGAAGATGCTGTTGACCCAAAGTGGGATGGAGAATGTTTTATTCAAACTCCAAATATTACCGTGTCTGTTGTAATAGAGCTATGATCCAGAGCCTGGGGATCATCAGATGATAGCACCTATACTCTGGAGTATAGATATCATCTATACTCTGGGTGAAACCAAGAAGAAAGCTCGGTCCAATGTGATTGTCAGGAAGTTCGAGATTTAAATTTGCACACAGTGTGAGAAGTTAAAAACACATTATCTTACCAATCAGCGGCACACTCTCCGATGGAGGCATGCTCTCGGCCACCATCAGCTGGAACACAGTAAGAGCCAGGAGCACCGTCACACCCAAAGACACCTTCTCCCCAGAGTCCGCAGGCAGGTAGAACCCCAGTGGAGCCAGGAAGGAGATGAGAAAGCAGGGAAGCAGGAGGTTGAAGATGTAGAAGGAGGAGCGCCGCTGTAGGAGGACTGTATATGTGATGTCTGGATATGGGTCAGAGCAACAGCCATACATGATGACGTTCTTGGTGGCTGGCATCCCATGGCACTCCCACTCCACATTTTCTACAAAGTCTGACAGGTCTCCACTGTCCATGCCCATAATGATGTCCACCTGGAGTTAGGGGAGAAGAAACTTTTGCCATGAAAAGACATTAGAACCCAATGTTATAGCCTTTATCTAGTGAAGTCCAATTTCCGCTTTTTGCCAATATTGTCCAAATGCTTAATTTTCAATTCCAATTGTTATTATGTATTTATTTATCTATACAAACCATTATATGAGTACGAGATAAATGAGCTGCAATGCTGCCATCTAGTGGTTTTCACTTTCATATACAGTCAGTAATCCCCAAAATAATTATAAGGCACACACATTCTGCAAATTTTAATAGATTTAGTCTTCGAACTGTGAGAGGAGCTCAGAGTATCACTTACTCCAGACAGCAGGGGTTCCCAAACCTTTTCTATGACCATGATCCTTTCAGGAAAGGAACCCAAAGTGACATATTCCCATGTTGATATGTTGATCATCCCAAGTTTTTGGGGGATTTTACCAATCACCCAGTAGTGAGCAGAGGGCAGCTAGCTGAGCCAGTGACCGGGGAGCAATGTGTGGGGAAGATAGCAGGGCGCCTCAGCGTTAACTTGGCGGTACAGTTGGGGTCTTACAAATCGAAGTCCGTTTCCTTAACCATTATTCTACCAACTGCCTAACTGTTTTGGGCAATATATTGCCAATTATAATATAACTTTTATATTGTCCCAAAGCACTATTCTTCATACCTGGTTACCATTGTAGGTCCATGATCCAAAGGTCAGGTTACACTCTTGACTGTCAAAGGGGAAGTAGGAGACATCCACCACACAGGAGCTCTTAGTTATAGCAGGAGCATCCCAGGTTATCTCCCCATTGTAGCGCAGTCTCACATTGGTGTCCATCGGCCCAGAGAAGTCGTCATCAGCTCTGAAGGAAGAAGGAGAAGTTGGAAATACAAGAGCAGCACCAAGGCAGTGCTTCTCAATTATTTTCTGTTACGCACCCCTCATACCCCCCAACAAGAAGCAAGCAACAATTCACGCCCCTACGTCCCGACCACCCACTCTTCGTTGCAACTACAAATAATAGCATTTCTCTATAAAATAGTTATAGCTACACTTCTTCGTAACATCGTATCCTTGTTAACATAAAGAAAACAAAAAGAAAGAGATATACTGCAGTTCAACTTACGAGGATGTGCAATTACACTTTATTGTAGTATGGCGGAAAAAAGCATGTTCCCAGGGTCACACGCGCCCCCTCAGCATCACACCGCGCACCCCCAGGGGGGCCTGCCCCACACCTTGAGAACCACTGCACTAAGTGTTTCTTTCCCTCAACTGTAAAAAGTCCCATAAAGGCCAAAGAAAAGTGTGTAGAGTATACATCTAAACATCTGAACATGTGAGCGACGTACGGTCGTACTTGTTATAGAGGACAAGGTCAGGCCTCCACACCAGGCTGCTGGGGATGTGGATGACGTCCAGACCATCGTAGTCCTCTTTGTTCCATTTCAAGTAGGCATCGTGCCACGTCTGCCTGATCCACAGGTAGGCGATCAGCACCTGGTTCCTCTCGTCCTGCCCGAAATCACAATAAAAAAACAGAAAAAGAATATACTCATATATTTATTCCTTCATCAAAATCCACTTATTTAATACCAGGTCACAGGGGCAGCTTCTCTATAACTGGCCCTAAATAACAACGCACCATACTGGTTGTCCATGAGGGTGGTGAGCCCAAGGATGGTGCTGTGCTCAAAACAACCACTGCTACCAAAAAATAAGTATATATATTTATATATACATTTTCTTTTGACAAATACAGTCATGTCAAAATCAAGGAAACATTATCGTTTTAATTGCCCAGTTGTTCATTCAGCGTGTCTGTCAGTGTCGTGCTTCGGGGATGATTGAAACGGCTGTAATCCAGACCCGTCCGTCAATATCAGATGGATTAACGGCGCCACCGCCAGATCGAGCTGATTGGCAGAAAAGGGTTCTTGTGTCGTTGCCGAACCAAAGAAAGCATAACCACTTGGAGTAACGGGACACCGTGTCACACACGCACACGGCCGCCATTTGTGAGCACAAACACATAAACCAATACTCTAGCCTGTATTATATGAAATACACCATGAATTTATTCATTCAATCATAATTCCTCACTCTTCAGCTCTGCAAGTTATTATTAAGGAAGGAAAGAAAGAAAAACATTGTTTATTTCTAACTTATTGATATAAAAAGAAAACACAGATTTATATACCGGCTGTAATAAATTGTAATGTAATCATTTTGGTTCCATATTCCAGAAACTATTAAAGCAAAAGTTGTAAATAGTGATAAATAACTGATAAACTGGATGGATGGGTGGATAGATGGATAGATACGTAGGTAGGTAGGTACATAGAAAGGTAGATAGAAAGGTAGGTAGGTACATAGATAGAAAGGTAGGTAGGTAGGTTCCTCACCATGTCTTTGATCTGAGAGAGTGTGATCTGTAAGGTGACGTTCAAGGCTCGGTCCGTATCCTCCACGGGCCTCAGAGCGCTGGAGTAGTTTTCCATCAAGTCGTTCAGAAGCTTGTGGGCGTAGTGGCCTTCAGCTGAGTGAACCACTGGCAGAAGAAAAAAAACAAACATCGTTAATCAGCGAAGTCGAGAAAAAAACTTCTTCAGTGAGAAGAACAGAAGTCTGTCGCAAATCTGACTGTAGAAAAGATTTCATGAAATCTGAGAAGGAAAGTGACCTCTTCAATTTTTCTCCAGTTTCTTGTTAAAATATCATCAACCTTTTTACGCATATAGACATACAAACAACAATGCCATTCAAACATTTTACATAGAGAGAATAAATGACAAATTTTCAATCTAACTTTTGTGATTAAAACATCAAGAGGACTCTCTAATGGGTGAATCACAAAGGCATGATCTGTGTTGTTTTCTGTAATATTACGTAATTTATTAACTCTAAAATCTGGACTTCTCCAGAAATCTACTCACAATCATTGGATTCGTCTGCTAATGCTTTAAAAGCTTGGACCGGAACTTCGTTCTGATCTGTATTATATATTTTTCTTGTTAGGATGAGAAAAAATGAGTCTGACTCACCTTCAGGAAGCAGCACAGCCAAACAGATGACAGGAATCATTTTAAGAATTTCTGAAAACATTGAAAAAATATATTTAGAAAAAGACAGCAGGAGATGGAAGCAGGAAGCCGACGATCCTGGACGTCATCCTCTAACACATCAACATGATGCTCGTTCAACCCTGGTTGAACTCAGCAGCAGATACAGTAGCAGCGCTCCTTCTCATCTGGACCGATTACTGTGGTCAGGCCGTCTCTTACCGCTTGGCAGGGGACGAAGCTTGTCTGCTGACTGAGACATGGAATTAAAAACCCACATATCACATGGCAGCTGTGGCAGACGGAGAGTAACCGGATGCTCACTAATCACCGCCCCACCACACACTGGGATATTCAGCTGTCAGTCACACACCTGCTACCAGGTGGGATGACCTCATAGCTTAACCCAAAACAACCACTAGGGGGAAATGTATAACGTCTTCTGAGTAATATTATTAGTGGTAACATTTCAGTCAGGGAATGAGGTGATTGGAGGGACAACACAGACAGGAAGGTTTGGAGAAAAAGTTAGAGAAGACAGATTGAGATGGTTTGGACATGTTCAGAGGAGGGACAGTGGATAC
>JAFBJS010055173.1:1689-23265 GCA_016785265.1 Paraplagusia blochii | reverse complement strand
GAATGATCCTAGAGATGGAGCTACCAGGTAGGAGACAAAGTGGAGATTGATGGATGCAGTGAGGGAGGACATGGAGGTAGTTGGAGTTAGAGTATAAGATACAGAGGACAGGGGGAGATGTGCTAAGACAAGGATAAGAAGAGGAATGCTAACCTTTCAGTAGGCGAGTCCAATATTAACGTTTTGCCAATATCTGATATATTCTTGATACAGTTATTTTCCTATTCTGATATCAACACTGATATACAGTAGGTCTGGTGATACTTGTATTAAACTCATTAAATTTCCTGCAATGCTGCCATCTAGTGGCCACCACTTAAGTACACAGCTGTTTATTCAAACTAATTTTAGGACACCTCATTTGGCAAGATTATCGGGTTAAACTTAAAATTAATTTTTTTCGATATAACATAACATAATATGCTTATACGGGGTTGGTAATAATGGTCAGCAAATATTCCCACCATTCAGCTCTATGAGACAAAATTAAGAGTAATGTTTAATGTTTAACGTTGATAAAAGAATTAAAATGTAAAATAAGAAAAACGAGAAAAAGTAGTAGATTGGTTGCCATAGCTTTTTTTGCAGCACCCCCTACTGTAATTAAAACCATTGTCAAGTTGAAGTTCATTATTTTTTTTTTTTTAAAGTTCAGTTCTACACATATTAGAAATGAAATGCTGAAAGCTGTAGGTGCTCGACACAGACAGAAAAAAATTCCTTCAGGACCATTTAGCTGTGTCCTCATAAAACAGACGTCTTTGAACGCCACACCTCATTACTTGCAGTGCTCAGACGTAAACATCAATTTATTAAAGCTCCACTGGAACAAGGGAGAAACATGATTGGGTTATTAGTCATATGGAAGCGTTGACGCAGTAATAATGCAGCCGGTTAATTTATTCTGAGTTTATTTTAATAAAAGCCCAATGATTATCTCAATATCTCTGGGACATTATAGACAACATCATCTTATACAGTATATACTGCTGGGGCTTAAAACTGCCCTGTTCTGGGACAGTGGGGCAGTAGGGCAGTGTTCAGGTGGTAGACACTGATGTCCTAAGTGTCCAGCAGAAGCTGCTGCTCATTAACAGCGTACAGTCAATGCATCAAGTGCCCGTGTTAAAGTGTAAGCATTAATGCTTAATGTTATGGTTCAGAGTTTTTATTTCTGAGGGAAGTTTAAACAAAACATGGACCATCTGCTTCCACGCTCCTCCTATCTACCCATTATTTCTGGACTTTAAGTCACACATGACTATAAGCCGCATCTGCCCACGTTGAAACATGAGAGCTTTTCTTTTTGCATTTTCCATGATGAGGTTCAGTTTATGCTAATTTTATTCATTCATGTACAAAGCGCGTTATCGTACGTTAAACTTCTTCTTCTTCTATGGTGTTTATTGGCATTTGTGACTTGCGTCTTCCCCGACAATACCTGTCTCACTCTTACCTTTTCTGCACTAATGCCCGTAGCAGCCGTTAGAAAAACTACAAACATTAGCCGTATCTCTGCATAAGCCGTAAGGTTAAAATTATGTGACAAATGTTGCGGCTTATAGTCCAGAAGTTACGGTATCTGTGCACAAGGTTACATTGGGAATGAGAGTGTGAAAAATAAAGGTGGCGGTGGTGAGACTAGTCATGATGGATGGGTTAGAGACACTAGGAATAGGTAGAAGACAGGAGACAGAGCTGAAGGTGGAGGAGTTAAAGATGCTGAGAATCTCTTTAGGAGACACAAGGATGGACAGGATCAGGAATGAGGTGATTAGAGGGACAACACAGACAGGAAGGTTTGGAGAAAAAAGCTAGAGAAGACAGATTGAGATGGTTTGGACATGTTCGGAGGGGGGACAGTGGATAAGAATAATCCTCGAGATGGAGCTACCAGGTAGGAGACAAAGAGGAGATTGGTGGATGCAGTGAGGGAGGACATGAACATGACATGAAATGTTGAGGATACAGAGGACAGGGTGAGATGGAAATGGTAGACTCGCTGTAGCAACCCCTGAAAAAAGGGACAGGCCCAAAGGAGAAGACAACAACATGGTTAAAATGACAAAATGCTGTTGAGAATGACTATTGAGTCAGTCTGGGATGTGAAATAAATCTCATTAGGCAACATAAAAGAAATTGAATTGTAGGAAAATCTACAGTGTCTTCATTCGCAAAAAATTACAGGTTGTTCCTTACTAGTTAGATGATGGGTCATTAATTGAAGGACTGCTGGTGCAAATCCAGACCCAGCAGGACTGCCCTGTGTCCATCCACATTGGAAGAATGGAGCTCTGTTTTCACAGATGAGGAAATGAAGGAGTTTTATCATCTGTGGCTCAGTTAGAAGTTAAAGAAAGAAAGTCATATCTTGCTGGATAATCAGCGTCAAATGAGCTTTTATCACTGACATTTCTATGAATGGGACATTGACCATAGTTTGGACCAAAGACAGAGACTCCACAACGTCCCACATCGATAAAAGTGCTTACACAACTTGGACAAAGTTTGAAAACCCCAGAAAGTTCCTGTAAAGATCAGGTTCTGATATACATAATCCCGGCTCCAGTTCTTCTATATATGAACATTCTTCATTTAAATTGGCTCACTGTACATGCTCCATTTTCACTGCCAGCATAAATTCCCCGCAGGTTCAGTTTCTGCTTGTTGTGTAAATATAGAGCTTTAGATTTTCTATTTTATGCAGAGACACAGATAAAAAAATCCTGCACCAGATTCCGAGCACTTATGTGAACAAACAGTTCATTAACATCCCATTATCTGCTGGGAATTAAGATTATGTTGACGATGATAGTAAAATTATGGCATCGCGGCTTTTACATGCTGGGCTTATTGTAATTATTCCAACATCGCAGAAGGACAAAAACAGGAGGCAGTGTGGATTAATTTACACAGACTTTAATATCTTTATTTACAGATGAATCGTTTATCTGTTGTCGCAGTTAAGGTGATGCAATACTTTTCAAACTTGTTTGGCTATTTTCATCCAGACTTGTGATTACTGTTAAGCATTTGGGTTTTTTTCCCCCTCTCTTTCTCTTAGTTTAAAAACAAGAATTCAAATGTATTCCTGTAGGAGAAAAAAAAAAACATTTTTCTTAAAAAAAAAAAAAAAACTAAAGGCAAAGGAGACATGTGAAGCCAGCCATGGTCCAAAGAGTTGTGTGTGTCTGTGTGTGTCTTGAGAGTGAGTCCAGAGTGGTGGGATCAGAGGGAGCTTTGGGTTTGTCAGACGGCTGAGATGTGGCTCGAAACATGGCGTGAGGATGAATGAACCTGCACCTCGGTTAGATATTGATTGCTTTTCAGAACAGGGAACAGGCCTCATTCTAATCTCTTTCTTTAGGGTATAAATTTGTTTCATGGTACTGGTGTGTTGAGTGGTTTTGTCCTGTACCAGGAGCAAAAAAAGTCAGTAAAGTAAAACGCCTTGGACTCTTCTACATACGCCATGTTTGGGAAACGACAAACAAAATCAGGTCCAAAAGAGCCTCTGGCAACGATGCAACTCTTTTAAAGAAGAAAAAAAAAAAATCACAAAAAGAAAAGTTAAAAAGTAGTGCATAGGCAAAGATAAGCTGCTCAAAGCTGCTTGTTGGACACGGCCTGATAGGGTGGTGGAGGTGGAGGTCTTTGAACTGGCTTCTAATGAGTGGGAGGGGGTGGATGTGGCAGAACATGGCGGCTGGACGTTCGATTGAAGCACGGAGTGGAAAGTTGGATGAACATAGTGGGACCGGAGATACTGACTGGAGTGTGTGTGTGTGTGTGTGTGTTTTCAGCAGTAGTGATGTATGGGGAGTTTACCACACAGTCGGAGACAGAGGAGGAGGTGGTGGAGAGAAAGTAAGGAGCCCACTATGGAGGTGGTAGAGAGGAGAGGAGAGGAGATGCCTTCAGACATCTGAAGGGGACAGGCTGAGTGTGTGTGTGTGTGTGTGTGTGAGGTTGGGAGATTTTGATGATCGAGACAAGGATGGAGACGAGCGCTGAAGTTCAGTTGCTGAGCAGAAGCTCTGTCGCCGTCTCCACGTCCCAGGATTTTGACGACAACGCCACTATTACTGCATTCTGGGGAAAAAATGAAAAAAAAAAAAACAAGAGGACACTCGGAGTCAGTGGAAGTCTGCATCAAAGACAATTTGGAAAAAAAAAAAAAGATTATTCTCTTCCTCTTACTTTTTCAAATCCCATGGCACAGAGTTTGTCTATTTTGCATGTGTACTCCAGACTGGTGACAGGAGCTCCAGCATAGACGTGAGACCAAAGCTTTGCCGTCTGTTTGAACATGTCTGGATTCTGCTTGTACTGTATGGATTAAAAAAAAAATTGCAATTAAAATATTTAGCCAACAGGAGTCATTAACAGAAACTTATTAAAGGAATATTCTTTTCCAGAAGATAGTTCTTGAACTAATGTTCTGCTTCTGAAAGAAAGTACGTTGAATCGTGAGACCTTGAGAAAACCTTGTTCTACTGCATGATTTGTTTCACCACAATTAACTGTTTCCCATCAAACATAGGAGAAATAGGAAATGTGCCCAGTAGGTGGCAGTATTGTTACCTGCAAGCTTCCTGATGGGGATTTAATGTTGATGTCTATTAAGGTGTGTGTGAGGCGAACACTTAATATCTTTAAATAAATATTGGAGCCAAACACTAACATTCCATCATAACATTTTTATAAATGGATTCCTGCAGGTCAGGCACAGCCAGTCAAACTGGAACTGAAAATTTGCCAGTGCTCTCACTTTCTCCAAGGCATAAATAATAAAAAAAAATAAATAATAAATCACTGTCATTATTATCAATGAGGACTGGACACTACAACTACACTACTTTTACATTTTTTTATATTTTATTATTATGAATTCCAGGTGTAAAACACATAGATGTCTTGCTGTTATTTCAGAATCAGAGGATTTATTTCCTTATTTGCCAGAGATAGTAAAAGGAATGTGCTTTGGTGTTATTGGTGCAAGTAAAATAAAATAGAAATAGAGACAGAATAAATCAAAGGTTGTAAAGAGAAATTTGTCTCTCTGTATCAGCAATGTACAGAAATACTAAAAAAACACAAGTAGTCTACAAAAAATCATTTCACAATGACAATAACCCATCAATCTGGACATTTCCAGGCCATACTACTTGGCCCAGTCTTACTGGACCACAGTGACATTTTATTTTGACAATATATTCCAAGGCGTGGATCATTTTTGACTTACTAACAACTGAATGAGGCTGACGTAATTTAAAGAGTTGAACAGGACTGAATATTATCCCGTCAGGTCATGTCCCAGTAACCCAGCGTTTCCCCAAACTTTTTTTGCACCACGGACCGGTTAAATATCTGGCAACTTTTTTAACGGACCAGTGGATAAATCCACATAAAACTGGTATTTTAAGTATAAAAAAACAGAACTCTTCACTTCAGAGTGGCTAGGCAGTTTTGATGGCGTCATTAAAGTTGTGGACGTCCTCCATCAGGCAGGGAATGCGTCCACTGTGATAGGACGCACAAGGAGGCAGTTTACGTTAATTTAACATATTGGACCTGGACTGAATACGTGAACATGAGGGGATTCAGTCACTTTTCAAACTAAAACACTGTTCATCCTCATCCTCTAGGGACCAGTACTGGTCCGCAGCCCAGTGATTGGTGACCACTGCTCTAATCTTAAAAGCTTTGTTCTTATATGACACTTTGTTGATGAAGATAAAATGAAGAATCCATCTCCCTAATAGACCCGTCATTATCCTCCATCGTGTGTCACGCCTCTGTAGTGATATTTAGTTAACAGGATGGAGGCCCGAGGGGGGCGGGGTTAACTCAGAAAATAAAATGGATTCAAGGGTTCATACATATTTAACTCAGCTCCAGTGATCATCATATAAATATTCATGGTTCAACCTGAGGAACGCTTTGCATTTAGCAGACAAATGTGGGCCAAGGAGGGTGATTTAGTGGTCGTGTTTAACACCATTTGGGGGAATAAAGTCCAACATCGCATTAAATTAAGTAGCTGTCCTTTGGGATTAGCCTTCAATATACAGCAAGTTTTATGGGAACGATGCTTCTGGTCTCCAACGACCTGATGGAATGTGTTTTTGTCTGACATTTCAGTTTCTTTCCCCAACTATATCCTGGTATAAAAAATGAGGAACAACACTCCAATACTAAGTCCGTAAGAAAAAAAAACTTCTTGCTTTTGGGAAGAGACCGACCTCCACAAACTGTAGTGTTTACAGATAGTAATTACATTATTAAACTATCGTAAGTTATAATTCACATATTACAACCTAGACTAGTGTTCCTCAAACTCTTTAGCGCCACTGACCAGTTAAATGTCTCGCACTATTTTCACCGATTAAGTTGTGTCAGATAAATACCCCTTAATAAAATGAAATTCCCGGTGTTCTGAAATATTTTCCTACCTATAAAATCTTCCTACCTGAATTAACTGTGCATGGGCACAACAGGGATGTCTCAAGTCCACACAGCCTATAATTTTCTCCTACCAGACCGGTATAAAAAATTGAATCTTGTGTCAATGACTCTGCATCAATTTGGGATTATTGTTGTCTTCACTGAGAAAATATTTCCTAATCAAATATAGTTGCATTATTGATGATGGAATCCTAGCCATTCTATTGGTCAGTTCTTTTGTTGATATGGGTTAGGATCAAGTGGAAGTAATAGCCAGATGTGACCAAAAGGAAACATTATTTCTCTGCGGGACCGACACCAATTCACCCACGGAGAGGTATTGGTCCCCGACCCATTGGTTGGGGAACACTGTCATGAACCACATTGACCAGCTTGTGCCTTGGAATCTTGTCTTTGGGATGGACCAGTTTCTGTCACAGAGTGTTGCCTTGTGTGATTAAAAATTCTCCTGAGTGTCTCAGAGACACCTGCAACATTAACCTTCCTGTTGTCCTCTCTCTCTGCAGGCGTTATCTTAGTAGTTTTTCAAGATTTTTTAGATTTGTGTGTCGTTAAATAATGTCAAATCATACATAAAAACATTACCCAACAGCTGAAAAATGCAGACCTACCTGATTAGCTACTACTGCATCCTGTGGGTCGTCTGGTTCTGCAGCTGCCAGCAAGGCTTGTAGTGATAAGAGGACCGTCCTCAGAGTCATAGCCGCCGCCCTGGACAGCAGAGACAAACGTGTGTCCACAGAGTGCAAGCAAAAACTGCATGACAGGCTGACAGCAAATACTTTACGTACGTGTCACATGTAGAGCATGCAAACAATACTTTTGGAATGTAGACCCCCCCTGCCGCCCCCCCTTATCACATGACCAGAGGAATAAGAATGTGAAGAATGCCTCCACTCACCACTGGTCTTTGAGGATGTCCAGACATATTGCACCTGTAACAGAGCTAATGTTGGGATGCCAGATCTTCGTGATAAACCGCACCTGAAGGATTTCACAGAGGAGCAAAGGCAGCATTTAATGGAAAATTGCATCCTGTCACGCGCTGAGGAGAATAGTTACCCATAATAGTAGTCAACTCTCACCTTGGGCGGATTAAATGGATATGTCTCTGGAATTTTAATTTCTAGTTGATATCTACCCCCTGGAGAATAAAAAAAGAGGTGTCAGGACAGGATGGTGGGGTTACAGATCAATTTAAATGGGATGATGGGAGATCATCACATTCAGTATCTGGGCAGATGACTCTCTTTTCATATTACTAACATATTTATGTCAGCTGTACTGTATTTGGTAGTTGGCAAATTATTAACACTTGAATACAGTGTCACTTACAGTTGCTCTGGAACAATATTGGAGAAAAAAAAAATTTAGTGTCTCTCTCTAGACTTGTCTGGTCCTGTCTCGACTTGTCTGGACTTGTTGTGGACGTGTCATTGACAGAACAGTACGTTTTAATGTCAGAAAGTAAAATCTCAAACACTGACAAAGACACACCAGGTAAACATTGTTGATACATAAACAAAGGTTTATGGTAAACATGTAGAACTGACCAACTTTTATTGTCATTGTTATAAGGCCTGCAGAACCAGTGAGGAAACTAATTTCCATTTTAGATTATGTAACTTTCTGTTAAATAGGTTACCAATGGTTTCCAGGAGCTGCATGATGTAAGTGCTGAGGTCTTCGAATACCACCAGGTCGGGGGTGTCCACACTTTTATGTCTCGTGAGCTACTTTTCAAACGACCTGAAGTGAACTACCTAGATTGAAAACTCTAAATATTTTTACCTATATAAACTGGATATCTTACTCTCTACATTAACATATAAGATATGTTATACTGTCTGACTCGATACCTATATTATTCTCCCATTAGCCCAGTGATTAGCATCATGAAATAGAATTACATCTGTAGTTTTAATTGCTATTATTTTTGAGGACCAACTCAACTCAGACTTTAGAGATCTACCTATTGGGCATCACTGCACCAGGCTGATCCAGATTCATACACAGTATAGCAGTGGTTCTCAACTGGTCTCACTCTGGGACCCACATTTTCCTGTAGTCATTAAGTCCTGAGCCACTCTCATAGAATTCAAACCAAGCAAATAAATTTTCTAAAAAAAAAAAAAAATTTAAATCACTTCTTTTAACATTTTCTTCAGCAGAGTGTGCCTTTCAAAATAAGGGATTTTCCAAAATAAAACACATGCTCAACAGCAGATTTACAGTATTTAGCGGATTTTTGACCACCTGTACGCGACCCATTCTGAATGGGTCCGTGACCCAGTTTTGGGTGGGAAACCACCAGTTGAGAACCACTGCAGTATTTTATGGCATTTCTTCGCAACACAATAAAGTAGTATCACAACTGACTGAGTTGTAATTATAAGAAAGTCCACATCCCATTAAACAGAGGGTGGTGTTGGCGTCAGTCAGTATTTTTTCACCAGTTTGTTTCATTCATCACTGGTTTCAGTGTCTATGCTTTTCCTGTTGCTGGTGAATGGGCCGATGCCAAGGCTAGGACGACCAGGGCTAGGACGACCAGGGCTAGGACGACCAGGGCTAGGACGACCAGGACGACCAGGACCAGGACGACCAGGATCAAAACCCATATCGCTACAGACATAATGAGCCATTTCAAAACTTTGATTTCTTACTAGAAGAACTTCAACTTTGTTTGTTACATATATTTATAAATGTCAAATTGTTCATTGTCATTGTACCTTTGTACTGGTTTTATTTTATTGTATTTTTATGCTCTGGTAAAATCCATTTTACTGTCTGTCCGTCCAGGAGTGGATCCCTTCTTCTGTGGTTCTCCCAAAGGTTTTTACTGGTTTTCCGGTAATTAGTCCTTACCCTGGCTGAGGGTCTAAGGACAGAGGATTTTTCCAACCCTCTAAACCCTATATGACAAATCTGATATAATTAATAGCCCACACATTAATGCCTGGTGTTGTGCACCGGGCTCTTATGAACAGAATGGTCTCAGTAGCGTCAAACATACAACCTTGAACAGCTCTGTTATTACAGCTTGGCCCCTGAGCTGCGCGTCTGTGTGTGAAATAACAGGTGTCAAGCTGTCATTGAAACACATCGGCACTTCTAGAACCGTGCAACCAGGCATAAAGGTTAGACAGAGCCCTGTGTCCAAACCAACCAAACCAAACGTGCCGCTCACCTTCATATGGCGTGTCAGGTGGCCCTGCTATTTCCCCTTTAAGTTCTGTGAAGTTCTCATCCACCAGATCCACCTTTATCTGATTTTTGCTCGTCTGTAAAAAAAAAAAAAAAAAAAAGTAAAGATTGAGCTGACTTCATCAGACACCTCTGTCAAACGTTAATCATGGGTTTCCCCCATGTCACATAAGTTAGACTTGTTGCACAAACACATAAGAGATAAAGTCGGAACAAGTAGATGTCCACAAGGGACAGAAAAAGACATAGAATGAAAAAAATAAAATCTTTATTACTGTAAACGAAAAAGGGACAAACTTGCTGTTGTGCTAACAGTGACCATAGAAGGAAGACACGAAGTTAGCCGATGACGTTGACGAAGCGGCGTCAACTTAAACGCTGAATCAATTCCCGTATTATTCCAACCTGTTTGGAGTTTAATTTACATTCGTGGTTGATAATATGAATCAACAACACGTTTATAAACTGCGTTAGTAGCGGTTTTGTAGTAGTCGTTAGTAAGCTAGCAGCGGCTCCGTGATTAGCAGAGCTGTCAGCTGAGGCAGCGACACCTCACGTTCATCTGTTGGAGCTGTAGACGAAAGAGACACGGGAAAACTCACCTCTTCACTTTTCAGGACCTCTTTAAATTCCCGTTTTATCCTCTGAACTGCGATGTTGGCCATGGTTGCGGCCCCCGTGGTTCCCGTGTCCCGGCTGCGGCCTCGTCGCCGTCCGACCTGAATCAGGCTAGCAGGCTCTGTGTCTCTGTGCCCACCGGAGCTCGGCACTTTTTTGGACAACAACCTCAAAAACAGGAGTGGTGAGGTCGTCAGCCGTCAGTGCCGTCACCCCCGGGTGTCACCGTCAGATTGTGGATGTGTTAAAAACGGCCCAACGTGCGTCTGTCATGACAAAATGTGAAACACAATGGTTGGTGCAACTGAAAACATTTTAATACCAAACTGCATGCAGTCTGGAGGAGAGGAGGTCATGTGATCTATAAAGCCATCCTCAACTCCCGCTCTCATTGGTCCATCACGTCATCACTAATAATAATAAGTAACTATAATAACAATAATAATAATTATTATTAATATAATTTACTGTTGTTGTTTATTGCTGTTGGTGCTGGTGTTATTATTAATGATAAAACAATTATTAAAATAATTATAAACAGTTGTTTTCATTTAGAAAAATATCCTTTTAAACAATTTCTTTACCTGATTGTAAATCTGTCCTATATCGCTGACATAATCCCTTGTAATTTCATTGTGGGATTAATGCCCTGCTGGCTCCTCCCTCTCTTTACTGTCTACATCACAAAGACCCAAATGTTTTCTAGTCAGGTTCTATGTTCAAAGCTACAGTTGAAGGGGAATAAAGGAGAACGGTCTCCAATGATCCTGCTTTATAAACTGGTACATTTCAATATAACTAATTGTCGTCAAAGCTCCAGATTAAGAAATACCCTTTTTTGTGTTTCTTAGTAGATTTCCTGTAAGAATGGGGAATATTAAATAGTAAATTATATATAAAACAGCAAAATTACACTTGTAAAACTTGGAGTAGGAATGAGGAATAGCTGTGATGGAACAAGAGGATACTTCCTGCTGTGAAGGCCCAGATAGAATGAAGAATAAATGGAATACACACAAAAGTGATGAATGGAAGGAGGATAATAATGGGATTCTCTACACAAACATTTCTTTATTTAATACTACAACAATGTAGAATTCATGAGCACCTTAAAGGAAAGCAGCAAGAGACGCCAAGGTTTGACAAAAACCACAGAAGAAGAGATTGGCTCCAAAAGGTTGAGTTGAGGTAAGGAGTGAAAGTGAAAGATTTCTGGGGAAATTTTGTGAGTCAAGAGCACAGTCGTGAAAACAAAATAGATGGAAAAGATATCGAAAGTAAATGTGACACACCCTGGTTGAATAAAAACAAATAAAATAAAATAGTAGTCATTAAAGCCCAGGTCCGCAGCTTAAAAGATAAAGAGTAAAGTGGTCGATAGATGGCGGTAATGCCACAATGAACGCTAAGGAGTAGGGCGTTTTCTATCACTGTGCTGTGAGAGGGTAATGTGATGCACGATCTGTGGTTTTTAATATACAAGAAAAACAGAAAATACAAGAAAGAAATCTTATTAGAGTTGTTGTGTTTATATAGGAGACAAAATGGAGACTGATGGAGGCAGTGAGGGAGGACATGGAGGTAGATGGAGTCAGAGGAGAAGATTCAGAGGACAAGGGGAGTAGGGAAAACAGAAAAGAGAAGATTACAATTGTATTTTGTCTGATGTTAAATGAGATTTTTGTCTCATAGAAAGCTTATATCACACTTTAACTGAATTAAATATATGATATAATATAAATATGTATATATGTCAGTGTCAGACTTTATACATAATTTATCAAATTATTCTTTTCACAATGACGTAAATGAGAAGAAACAAGAAAAACTGGAATTTATAAATTACATCATTCATTCATCTGCTTGTCCATTACTGGGTCGCAGTGGCAGCTGACACCACCCACCACAAGAACTTATGAGGGTCAGGACAGCGCTATGCTCAGAGCCCCTCAGCAGCTGATGGATTCGAACCTCAAACCTTGTTGACCCAAGTCTGCTTCCTTAACCACTAAGCCACCATTGCCACTTGTGTCTGGATCTATATACAGTACGGTGAATTCTTATGTTGATCAGGTAACATGTCTCTGTCTTCTATACAGTCTCAGACAGGTTAAACAGGAGACAACTGTCCCAGAAGACCAAATAAACAATATTTACCATTTTACCTACAATGAAAACATGATCTAATGATTAAATAGTACAAACATTTAACATTTTACATTCACTGATCACCAAACAAGCACTGATACTACGATTATCCTCATCCGATGAATTTCTCCAGCTCCTCCTCCTAAAGTTAGTACTGGGACAGACATGGCCATAAGCGTACAGGGACTCCTCCTTCTCTTCTCCTTCTCCTCCACTTTCTTCCACCTCTTGTTCGCCTCCTCTTGTTGAAGATGATAGTGGTGAGGAGTGCCACAAACATAACAGCAGCGATCAGGAGGCAACCTCCAAAGACCAGCATGGCCTTGTTCCTCAGCATCCACACACATGCAGAACACAGTTCCCGTTGCGCCTCCTTTAGCCTGCAGGTCTGTTTGGTACCGTTAGGTGGAAAACCTCTGTTTTGGATTATTTCTTTGTACGTTGACACGGAGGCTTTTGGCTTGGATTGGTGTTGGGTGGAGGTGAAGAGTCCAAACTTTGGATCATGTCGATCCTGCAGTTTCCACATGTAGAAGCCTTGAAGGTTCACGCCATCCAATCGATGAGCTTAAAAAGATAAACAGGTTGAATCAATAAATGGGATCATCTGCTTCTCTGCCCTCAACAGAAAACACTGACACATTTTTTTACAAATATACAATGAAAAAAAATTAGCTGCTGCCCCTTCCCCTGCAGGTGGTGCTATAAATGCATAGAATGCAAAAATGAAGGGCTGCGTCAGCTTTCAGTGTTTAATACAAAAGAAAAAACATTATAAAAAAATCAGTTTCCCATAGATTCTGTGTAATACAACACTGAACCAGAAGGGGGCTGTGGATCAGTTTTGAGAACTATAGGATTTACCATAAAATATGGAGAACAAATCTATAAAATATTATTATAAATTTCAACTTTCACATCAAGGTGGGGGCCACAAAATAACGCTCCATGGGCCGTAAATGGTCCACGGGTTGCGGGTTTGGACCCACGTTCTACACTGTCAGCTGATACAGACTAATCATTGTGATTTTTTTTTTCTCAACACGACATGATGTCAGTGTTGTCTTTAACTGGAGAACTATTTTAAAATTCTGCAGTAAAAAAATTAAAAATTTTTACAAAAAATTTAAGTAGGCTATTCCCTAAAATTAAATAGTGTAAAATCAGGTCTTTGCTCCCTGCTTACATTTGCAGGGCTGCACCTGTGGCTCTGACCAGGTCAGTTAAATATAGCAGCTCCCTTGGGTCAAAACACAATCATATATTTCCATTGACTTACAAAATATTTTGTATTTCTGCTACATTTAAGGTGGTTTTATTGTATCGCACCTGGAAAAAAAAGTCTTAACAACCAAGTAGATAGAAAATAACACAATCACAGGTACAAATGTCCACCATAAAGGACAAAGTGTGAACATGACCCTGATAAGTGCACTGTCTCTCTGGCCTTCCGGACTTTTATGATGCGTATCACAGGAAGCAACGGTTGTAAAAACTACATCATTAGCACCAAACTGATGTATCTGCGTGACAACAACAAAATGGCTAATGGCCGCTTTAATCCAGCATATCGTATTTTCACGACCATAAGGCGCGGTCTCCGTTATGTGTACCATTACTATATTTAACACACACATAAGACACACCTGATTATAGGGCGCGTTTTTTAATACAATCCACGCCCACACTTCACCCTTTAACGTTCTCATGGTTTCCTCTACTACATTGCACCTTGCAACAACAACACACAAGCAAGTGTGCGTTTTTCAAAATTGAGCAGGCGCAAAACTCACACTTCCCCCTTTAACGTTCTCATGGTGTCCTCTACCACGTCCACCTTACAACAGCAACACACACAAGCATACAAGTGAGATATTTAAAAATAGAGCGGGACCAAGACCACGCCCACAATTCTCCCTTTAACGTTCTCATGGCGTTCTCTACTACGTGCACACTCCGCACTATAGGGCGCGCCGCACATTTTGAAGAAAATCTAAGACTTTTTTGTGTGCCTTATAGTCGTGAAAATACGGTAAATGTGATTTGATTGCACATTTAGAAAACAACTTTTATTATTTTCTATTCATTGCATGTCCCACCTTTGAGGGCTTCTTGCAGGTAACTGCGGAGGTAGTGTTGTCTGAGTTTGTCCTCCATGGGAGCCTGGTCATCGATTCCACTGGCTGTCACTATGATGGGTAAAGCTTTTCCATATCTCTGGCTCACCCAAGTCAGGAGTTTCCTCAGACCCTGAGGTACTATTGCCTGGCCCAGACCAGATGAAGGCCAGGTGGGATCGGAAAGGGTCAGACAACCATGATCAGGAGGCGGTCTCTTTTGGAAGCTGCTTTGTGTCGTAGGATAAGGAGACACCAAACGGGTGGTAAAATGGTTCAGTGCGATGAAACCTAAAGCTCCCTTCAACTCCTCCTTCTCTTTGGTGGTAAAGGTCAGAAAAGGAGATCCAGAAATGTCTGCGTTCTCCAGGTTTGCCTTCATATCTTGCGAGTTTCTTCTTTTTCCATGCGTTCCTTCATGTTTAGCCCCCAGTAACGGGTCGAAAAAACGACCCAGTTCAAAGAGTAGGAATCTGTGAGCTGCTGCACTATGTGAATTTAAGAATGGAACAGCAGGTTCAGCCCAGTCAGCATGCAGCGCGAGTGATACCAGTGCTTTGTGTTGGCCGTAAAACTCCTTCTCATACAACCTCCAGGCTTTTGCATGAGCCAGAAGAAGAGTACGAGCCGCTTGATGCTTCTCTCTACTGTTGGCATAAATATCTAAGAGTCTGTTGGGCTCATTGATGGTAATCCAGGAGTCAACCCAGGATCCAAGCTGCTGGAAGCATAGAGCTGCATAGTCCCGAAAAGCTTCAGCTGTGCTGTGGTTGAGCCAACCGCCGTTGGCATGTATTCGACCCGGCAACCCCAGATTGGGGGCTCTTTGGGTGGGATAATAAAGGATCACCACGGATTTCAGGTTTAGCTTTTTGATCTCAGTCAAGACACAGCGGTAGTACCTTATTAGAAGAAATAAAAATGAGTTCTTTTTAGGGAACTGGCTTGGAGGAATGTAATTATATCACTGGATGTTGTTGTGTGTACGTCATGTTACCTTAGTGTCTCATTGTTGACATTGGTAACGTCACCATGGGGCAAAATCAAAGACCAGTTGAGTGCGAAGGAGTAGTGAGACGCTCCAGTAGATGCAAACAACCGAAGGCGATCACGAATGGCTAAATAGTCAGTGCACTGTGCGGGTCGTGTGGGCACAGACACGCCCTGGATGGGACGCAACAATTTGTCCCCTGTCACGTTCCAGCTGTACAGACGTGGGTCTGTGAACTGTGGTGAGAAAGGATAAAAGTGGACCTAAAGGGGGAGACGAATCAAAATCAGAGGAAAAGCAGGAATTTTATATTTTATTCAGCAAAGTTAGCATCTTTTCTACCCACCTGTAGTGTGGAGTCCGCGATCCCCCAGTGGAAGTCACAAGGAAACACACCGTCAACTTCTCCGTGGGTTTTATCTCTAAGGAAACCATTATCGGCCACCAGGTGCTGGTAGTATTGAGCGGAGGTCTTAGGGGTCCTGGTTCGGTTTGTTTGGGTGAAATCGATGTGGAAAAGTCCTCGCCTCACAGTGAAGCCATAGTTCCACTCAAATCCATCCAACAACGACCAGGCAACGTAGCCGAACACCTGGACACCATCTGTCCTTAGAGCTGAGATGGGACAATAATAATAAAACAATAAATGCACCATATTTTTTAACTTAACTGATCCTTAAGTGTTTTTTGTGCTTACTAGTGTTGGGCACGTTACTTTAAAAAAGTAACTTATTACTTTAGTAGTTACTGCTCTGAAAAAGTAAGTTGTTATGTTACTAGTTACTAAATTATAAAAGTAACTAATAACTGGTTACTAAAGTAACTTGTTATGTTATTAGTAACTAAATTATAAAAGTAACTAATAACTAGTTACTTTACTTTAAAAACATTAAAAAAGTTGTGTTCTGTATTTGGACCACAGATAGTAACGAGTAACAAGCCCCTTTACACCACAGTAACAATAACGGCGTTACTGGATGGGAAAAGTAACGTGTTACGTTATTAGTCACCAAGAAAAGTAGTTTCGTTACTTAATTGCGTTACAAGTAACACGTTAGTCAATACTAGCGCTTACCTTGCAAGACCTGGTTGACAAACTTCTTCATCAAATATATGGCCACTGTGTCTTCCCGTCCTACGCTTGCTTCAGAGAACCATCCGGCCTCAGCGACCAGAACTGCGCGGTCTCCGTATTCCAACTTTATCCACTTTAAAATCCGCCTCAGATCCAGGGCCACAGTCTGATTGAACCGCACCAGCTTCTGTCCCAGTCGGAGATTGTTAGGCCCGAAGGACAGAGCGAAAAAGTCAGCCGTGTTCCGAACTGACTGCTGTTCCTCTGGGGTGAATGTCGGCATGATGCCCCCGTGCCTGTTTCTCAGAGAGAGTGGATAGTCCCCGTCTCCGAAGATAGGGTTGGCAAACCAGCCAAGCACCGCCTCCATTGACTGTTGACAAGACTCAACGTTGGCCTCTGTGGCTCGGCCCCCTAGTGGCTGTATCCAGTGTGATCCCAAAACAATGGATATTTTACCTTTTTGGTTTGGACGGAAGTGTGTGTCGTAGGTGTGCCAAGCTTTGGCATGAGCCTGGAGGTCACAGAAGACAGATGGAGTCAGATCACAGTGGTGGACAAGAGAATCCTAGACAAACCTTGAACTATTACTTTACTTCTACTTTACTCTCAGGTGTATTTAAGTAACGTAAGCGTGAGAGATTACTATTAGAGCGTTGTTTGACATCCTGTCTTCCATTGCTTCCACACATCTGCACCTTTAACAAGAAGGGCAGTTGATGGACTAGTGGTTAAGCAAATGGACTTCAGTCTGCAAGGCACAATATAATCTATATTACTTCCACTGTTAGCACTGTTACGGTGTTGCAGGGGCAGCAGTCTCCACGACTGACACCCAAATCACACTGCACCATACTGTCTTCCTGGGACGTTATGTGGGTCTGGACAGTGCTATACTCAGAGCACCTCAGTAGCAACCTGGAAGCTGGTGGATTAGAACACTGACGAAATATTTAGTTTTTGCAATTTTTTCCTTTTTTTTAACCAAATTTGAAGATATTTTTCTTTTTTTAAGTATTTTTAAAAGCACAAAAGACTCGGCTGTAGTTTTATAACTTTACACAATGGTTGTTTATGTTTTACAATAGAGCATAGTTCAAAGTGTATACATTATTGTATACACCACTGCAGGGCTATTGTCATTCAGCCAATCATGTTCTCCCTAAAGTCAACATAACTTTTTATATTTGGTGCATAATTACATGTCTCATATGAACTGTGTTGCCTGTTGTCAGGGGATAAACTGTTATGAACAATATTATTTTAAGCAGTAAAAAAATGTTGTTTACTATGTACAATATATTGCAAGAGAATTCTACAATAACAGTGCAGCCGGTGTCTGATTCACAGCTCTACGACGTGACAACAACCTAATCCATACAATTCAAATATACTTTGACCATAATCATCACACTTGTAAAAAGTGTCCAAAGTCCAAAGATGACTCTGGACCTACATCAGGAGTTAAGTTTAAGCTCCAGTTTTTTGTGTTTCTGCTCATCTTACTCACCCGAATCAGGTTGTGAGCAACGGTGAGAGATCCGGCAGAACCTCCCGTCTCTCCAGGAGCGTGCACGCCAGTCCCATACCCGTGCACGGCCACCACGTAGGGGTTATGCATGGTGAGCCAGTACTTCACGTGACTCCCAAATGTGTCGAAACAAAAGGCAGCGTACGCCTGAAACAGTTCCACCAGCGTGTCGTTTCTCCATCCTCCGTACCGGTCCTGCAGGACCTGGGGCAGGTCCCAGTGATACAAAGTCACAATGGGTTCAATTTTCTTTTGCAGCAGTTTTTCTATGAGGCGACGGTAATGCGCCACTGCTGCCGTGTTGGGTGGCCTCCTGGCATTCCCATCGGGGAACAGTCTGGGCCAGGACAAAGAAAAGGAGTAGGACTTTACACCAAGCAATTCCAGAGCTTTGACATCCTCCTCCCAGCGGGTGTAGCTGTCACTTGCCAAACCGACTGCCTCATCTTCCAAATTAGCCTGGATGGAGGAGCTGGTGAAATGGTCCCATATGGAGCTTCCCTTCCCTTCCTGGTTCCAGAATCCTTCTGTCTGCAAAGCAGAGGTTCCCGTACCCCAGAGGAATCCTGGAGGGAAGGTGTCATAGAGAAACGATTGGGCTTCAACAGGGTCCAGCTTGGGTTGCTGCCAAATCTGTCTGCCCTCCCTGAGAGAACCAGCAACCCCGTTGCCACCACCACCCAACAGTAAGATGCACACCAACAGGTGGTTCCATGTGTTCTGCATCCTGGATGAGTCCACCTTATTTCCAGGCTCCATTCAAAGAGGTTGATGGAGGTCAGCTTCTTCAGGTGCCACAGGTTCCACTAAAACATCCATGATGGAGCAGCTGAAGGAAGGAGACATGACAGCCGAGCTGAGAAGAACACTGAAGGTGTGACCATCCATCTGACAACCTGCTGTTTGCTCCTTATCTCTCCCCCCTCTGTGTTTGTGCTCTCACAGCTCCTCCCTTCACATTACGTTGTAACAAACAGTATGGCAGCTGACTCGCACTCACACTCTTACACACACACACTCACATTTATTGTTGCTCTGAAGCCCTGTTTTATCCACCGGCTCTTATCACGATCAATGAGGTACAGGGACTTATCTTGGACGTCCAAGGATTTCCCAACCTCAGCCTCAACCATCCTCAACTTCAACTCTAATTTCTTTCAACCATTACCATGTCATGACAATGATAATAACGTCCCACTTCATTAGGACCCGTGTTTCAAGCACACACTTAAACTCACACACACTACAGTTGCTGAAGTCAATAATTAGCTTGTACTCTGTTCTCAGCTGCCGACACAGGAAGATGCCATAAAGATTTTCCTGCCAGTGTTTTTTGCGAGTTTAATTATTTGCAATGAGTGGAATGGACATCGGACAGACAATAAAGAACCAGGACACTGTATTAAGAACATAATGATGTCCACAACAGAATAAATGTTCTGTAGATAAGATAAAAATAAAGCTTGAGATTCCTTTAGTGTCAATATAATGCGTGTAATTTAAAAAAAAAAAAAAAAATTTTTGTAGTGTTTCAGGCTCATTATACTGATACCAAAAAATAATAAATAATAAAAACGTGGTAAAAAAAAAGGATAAGTTTGTGTGGTGGTGTTCTTTTTGTATTTGATTTTATTTGTATATATTTTTTCTATTTTTTTTATTAATGTTTATTTTATAACAAATATTTTTTCAATTTAAAATAAAAATAACCACTTTACACCTACCTTTTTTTTTTTTATTTCATTAACTAAAACTTTATTTAATTAATTAGATGTATAATTGTGTTAATCAGGATTTTTTTCAATCTACATTTCTCCTTATAGTTGGAAATGAAAGACAAAAAAACAGCAGGTAGATATGTATGTTTCTCATCTGCTTTTTTATATTGGCTAATATTAAATAAGGGAATTTTGTTAATATGTGTGTTAATAAGTGTAAAGAAAACCACTCAGATGTTGGATTGTAGACATTTCTCTGCATCTTGATATATTAACTGTGATTTAATACCACAGTCAAAACCTTCATCCCGGCCCAAACAATTCTGACCAAACATGGTTCAATTTCCGGTCTAGTCATGAGCCCAAGGTTGAGGCGCAGGTGTTGAAATCATTAGGGTCTCTTCACCTTTCTGTACATACGCAGGTTCCTGGTTAAGCCTCCCAGGCAAAATGAAGGGTCTGAAATCCCATCATAAAGACTCTTAGTCATGTTCCGTCCTCAGGCCAATGTTTGCAGCTGTCAACAACAAACAGCTGAGTCGTCCAGGATACACACAGATTTAAGGCATTAGTGAAGTAAACTGATTTAGACAGTGGTCATTTCCGTCCAGTCTGACTTCACTGTGGACACTGATATACAGATGTCAACCAGGGTCTGGGTCTTACATGTAAGGAGGAGTAAAGTGATGTAAAAATAAACCATAATACTAATGTACTGTAAATAGTGAATATTTTAGACAGTTTTAGAAAAAATATGTTTTTTGCATGATTTAAATAAATATTAATGTAAATGCTGCTGTATAAAATAATAAAAAATAATAAATAATTAAAATAAATAATAAAAAAATCATTTTAACATTTTGATATAAGACGTACATTACGTTGACATACAACAGGGGGTTGCTTGCTAAAATTTTTTTTAACCAAAAAAACACTTCACCACTTATTATCAATGTGAAAAAATTGTGGGGAGTTTAGAGAATCATAACACCATTTTTCATTATTTAAAAAATGAAATTAACTGTGTTAATTGTCATTTACTAAATAAGTTATAGACATGGACAGCAATTGAGGACAGGCTAGCTGAGTAATCACTTGGGATTCTGAACACTAGGGGGCCCCATCCAAAAAATTGTTTCTTTACTGCATGCATTGAAAAGGTGGGGGCCCCAGAGACATCTTGCATGGGCCCCAAGAGAACCTAGCGCCGCCCCTGGTTGTAGGACAGGGAGCCTGAGAAATGCTTGGACTCTAACACTCCAGCTAATGATGATAAGTGATGAGTTAATGGACCCAGATCTTTGGTTAAACTCCACGACTCTAATGGAGCAGAGAAGAGTTGATTCATTTGACATGTGGCCACAGAGAAACCAGGTGGAAAAAAAGAACTATTGACCCTCTGTGTTTACCCACAACGCCACACGGTGGAAGAGTGTTTTCCACGTGTGTATGTCTTTCCTACGGATTCCCTGGTTGGGGTTGACTACGGTAGGACAATGGCTCAGATCAGGGGTCCACAACATCCTCCTTTTGCAATGGATGAAGTGTTAGATACCAGACAAGAAGAGACATTTAAACTGAAATGAAGATCAAACCATTACTTGCAATACCTCCATGTCCTCCCTCACTGCATCCATCAATCTCCTCTTTGTCTCCTACCTGGTAGCTCCATCTCTAGGATCATTCTTCTACCAATGTATCCA
>JAFBJS010055171.1:126868-137308 GCA_016785265.1 Paraplagusia blochii | reverse complement strand
AAGGGACAGCAAAAATACAAAGGGGTGTTACAAGTTACTTCAATGTAGTTGGAGCTTTTTTTGTGGGGGGAGGGGTTACCTTTGCATCTAACCCACACTCTTTGCATCTAAAGTGTGTGGGGAAGACACCATGCTCAGCGGTAACTTGGCAGTAGGGGGATTGGAACCATCAACTAACCATTAAGGAGGGAACACTAGAGGTGATGTCACCACAATGACTCTCATTCACATCTGGAGAAACAAAACTTTCTGGACAGAAGGTGATATGATGGCTAACCCCTTTATATATATATATATATATATATATATATATATATATATATACTCACCAGTTTCAGTATTTTGTGTACTTGCTGACACTGTGTTAGCCTCATTTGTGGAATGGGTTACGATCATGTTCAATCCATTTTTGAAAAACATTATTCTGTTAAAGGAACATAATGTTAAATTGAACAAATCAGCAATTTATTTAAAATTTAACCATTGCAGTCAAAATATTCTGCCAGTGTATTTTTTTCAGTATTTATTAATAATACCTTTTTTCACACATTCTACTTTTACAGAATTTTAGTTTGTTCCCAAACCGGAGAAAATGACTGCAAAATACATGTTATTCAAAACTCCTCACACTTATTATAGTGCTACATGATCCGACCACGCTGCCCTGGTGTTGTGTGATTTCTTAGATCACACCTAACATCATTGGTAATGAGGGTTTGCCTCATTATAAGAAATGCAATAATGTAAGTTTAAGTCCCAGAAGCTGTCCACTCCGGCTCTATTAAATCACCACTTTTAGTGTGAACAGACATTTGTTGTTTTGCAATTAAATTGCAGTCGTAAAAAATGCAATTTAATCAAGCCTTAACGGCTCAACTAAGAAAAGACAGTAAAGATGCATGAAGTGTAACTGGGTTTTTATAAGGTTATTATTGAACTGGAACTTGGCCATGGCTTTATGTGCTTCAGCGCCACGATAGGAATTTAAAGGGGAGTAATTATTATATTTCTAATTAGTTAAACCATGCCCTTGTTGTTCTTACGCTGTACTTGAGTCAAATCACCTCTGGATTGGTATTTATTGTACAGTGTCGCGCATAGGAATCCATGCAACACTTCCCTCTCTTTCTACACATTTAGCAGATTTATGTATGGACTCACATACATCTGTAAGGAAAAAGAAACTGGTGACATCATGATTCAAGTTTTCAATGTGAAATTAACAAATATGTGCATTTTCAGTGATTCATGCATAGAGTGACTTTTAGTGGCTCTTAGTTTAAATATAAAAAATGGGAAATTATATATATATATATATATATTTAAAGCAACTTCTTATCATTGTGACACTGTGACTGTGACACCACTGCACACAATGTAACATCATCTCGGCATTTAACTCATCAGTGGCCATTAGAACAGTGGCCAACATTGAGCTCTGGGACAGTACCATGCTGAGTGGACCTCAGTGATAACCTGGCAGTTGGTGGATTCGAACCTGGATCCCTCCAGAACCCAGCCCTATTCCTTAACCACCCCTATATGTATTAAACTGAAAAAAAGTATTTGGTACATAGGCCAAGTGAGAACAACTGTCCAGCTTCTTGGTCATGTAAAGTTCTGATAACAAAACAGTTAAAAAGTTTTCATTATCGCAGCTGCTCCTCCATTGTTTGTGCTGCTGTACAGTGTTGTATCCCACTGATGGAACAGTAGTTTGTCAGAAACAGTAATATCAGCAACTTCCTCTCCTTTCTTCTCCATCTTCAGACTAGACACAGACAGAGCAGTGTCATCGTCCTCCTCCTATTCTCTTCGCTGCCAGTGCTAACAGGAAGGGGGGGACAGATATATCTTCTTATTGGCTTTGGTGTTGAGATAATGATGCACAGCTCCCTCTTGTCTTTCCCCTCTTCTTCTTGCCTGCGCCTTCACATCAGTCGGTCGTCTTTAAAACCACGGTGCTCGCGCCACAAGAAAAGTGCAGCGACAATCGAGTCAAAGTGCAGAATCCCAAAACGAGTCGCCGTCCTTCATAAGAGGGAGTCGTGATGGAAGTTAATGAGCTCTTGCACTCTTGTTCTTTCGCAGTTGTTTGGTACAAGAGTGAGTGGAGGATCGTTCTTCTTCAGCTCTGTCGCTCTATACAATACTGTCCTGCTCTTCACTTTCATATAACATTCATTCAGGCTGTTTTCCTGTCCATTCCTTATGTCTCTCCTTGCAGTCCTCTGCAATGTGATTTTCCTCGTCTTATACCCAATGTTATCTCACACATAAATCTCTCCCAGCATCATTTAAATGGAGACTCATGCAAACTTTACTGTGATAACACTCCAAGAAAGTTGAAGTCAAACTTCCAGCAAGAAGAAGACAATTGGCTCTGCAGATATTCTGTCAAGCCTGAAAATCTGTAGATGATTTAGCATTTATTTTTCAATAAAATTAACGGGGTATTATAAGAATGTTCCACCTGGTTGCATAATGTAGCAGAAAGCACACCTGCCTCAGAGTCCTGGGTTTGATTCCCAGAGGAACCACGAGCTTGATAATGTGAATTCACTCTCTAATCACTTAGTCACTTAAGATACGTGTCTAATGAATGAATAAATAAAAATGTAATGAATCTATCTTTGCATTTTGCCTCAAAATGCCAATTTGCAGTTTCTCCATTGCCAAATTTTCAGGATACTATTATTAATCAACGCTACTAATAAATGACGTAAACATTTAACTCTATCTCCAGGTAGATAACTTCAACACTTGCTTATAATGATTCATTGAAAAAAGGAAAAAAAAAAAGCATCGTCACCTTCTTCAGCTTCTCCCATTTTCCTCCTACTCTTCGTCCCTCTTCTCCACTTCCGTTCACACGCCTTCCTAATCCCGGACAGAGAGACAGGCCGCTGCGGTGAGAGAGGGGAAACGGTCAGTAATAAAATGGCAGTGGGATTGTCAGTGTTTTAATGAGCCTCAGTGTCACAGATCCGGGGGCTTGGGCTTTTCCCCTCTGGAAGGAAGACCTTGTCCTTTTGTTTCACAAGAAACTTTTTAATGAACAAAGAGTGTTAACTTTACCCTCATGTCTGGGACACAGTACCTGTTTGGGCGGGATGAGCATCAACCCCAAACTGCTCCACAGCTCTGACGGAATATTGGATTTTTATGAGGGCCTTGTACTCCATATTACTTTATCTTTCTCAAATGATGGGCCATCAACTGTTGGTTGGACTTTGAGATGTGTGTTTTTTATACATTTTCTGGAGCTTTTTAAGGCCTAATTAATAGCATTGTAATCCATCCTTCCATTTTTATCTGCTTTTCTGTAACTGGGTCTCGGGGGGGCAGCAGTTTCCACAACTGCCACCCAAATCACATTGCACCATACTGTTCCTTCCTGCAGGTGGAAGTCATACGACTCTAACCGGGATTCAAACTTGCCCAGGAGGTGGACGCTGGATTTTCACACCAAAGACAGAGACTTTGCCCCTGGGCCACAGTGAAGGCCAGCATTGTAATCATTTTAGGAATGAATTCTCTTCCTGTTGCCAGAGGTTAAAGCTTTAGTAGTTTTGTCTCCTTTTAGATCAACAATTCTATAAATCCTTTTCTGTAGGATAACTAGACTCACACCAACAAAGTTTTTGCCTTAGAGACTTCAGATTACAGAAATCAACCCTGCTTTTGAACAAGTATAATTGCACAAAGTCAAATTAAAGATTCATCTAATCTCTCTCATAAAATGTTGCGACTGATTTGGTCTGCCGAATGTTCTCAGCTTCCACTCAAAGTTCTGTCTTTTTCATGCAGGGCTGCTGATCGGTGTCGATGGACAGAGTGTCACCGACGTTGGTTCGGAGGAATGTGGTTGGGAATATTTCTTATGCCACGCAATGATTTAAATTGTACTGTGCCGTCGCCTCCATCCTCGGGTCAACAATCACCACCTGGGTTTCACTGTGATCAAACAAAGGTTTGTTTTCCTGACACCAGGTTATGAATCCCGGCACCTTTGTCCTGAAGTCTGTCTCCGTCCCCTCAAGGATCAGCCCTATGACTGTGGTGTCATCAGCAAATTTAATAATGCTGCTGCTGTTGTTCAGAGAGGCCACACTGTCAAAGGTAAGCAGGGTGCAGAGCGGCAGACCCAGAACACAGCCTTGGGCAGTTTGTGTTTGACTTGTTGCTTTGCAGCTGGTCCTTACTCACAGAGAGACACAGAAATTTCACCAGGAATTCATAGAGTTTCGGCAACAAATAATACGAGCATTTAAAGCTACAGTGCAGCCGCAGAACTTCATCATGATGCAGTTGGTAAAACCTTAAAAAGACATGATCAAACGATAAAATCTCTTATTAAAAAAACATCAGTTAATATAAAAACAAGGACTCATTCTATGGGAATACAATACTTTGCGCTTGTTCCGCTGTTAATATACTGGATGAGAAGTGAGGTGTCTTAAATCCTCCCGAGTTCATTTCGTGGAGAAGCCGCACCACAACCGGAGCAGAACAAATTAACATGTCACTTCTGCTTCTGTTACTTTAATCAAGAGGAAATGTTGCATGAAGTAAAAGCCGTGTGGCTGGCTCCAACATCTTTGTGTCCTAATTGTACACTAAATCACTCTGAAGATAATTATGACAAAAGACATTTCTGTAATTAGAAAACATACAGTTTACTACGCAATGTTAATTAAGAAAATTACAAAAAAAAAAAAAAAAATCTGAAACCACCAGCTCAACTTTGAAACCTTGTAGTAAATCACTCGGTAGAACAAGGTTTCCCTTTGGGCAATACAAAAATATTTGTTTATGTAAAAAAAAATATTACACATTACATTGGACACATCAGCATACATTAAGTGAGTCCAATTGTTCACTACTTCTGTACACGTCCACATAGAGTTCAACCTCTTAAAAACATTGTCTTTCTCGTTACTTTTCCCATTCAGTAACGCCGTTATTGTTACTGTGGCGTGAAGAGGCTCGTTACTCGTAACTATTTGTGGTCCAAATGGACGGTTTCTCTCGGCCACGGAGCGAGGACTGTGTGTCAGTCATGAGTGAAAGACGAGCGTGCAATGATTGGTTGACATAGGTTAACAGGTTTCAGGTTAAGCCAATCAGAAAGAGACCTGGGCGGGTCTTCTTGCCTTATAGGGAAATAAACAGTCAAACACACAGGCGATGGTACAGCAGCACACACCCACAAGCAAGACGACGGCAAGTGACTAGTTGAGATTACAATAATGTCTAAACAAATATTTTGATTTTATTGTATTTCATTATGATATTTGCTACAGAACACAACACTAAACTTTTTTGTGTTTTTATTATAAAGTAACTAGTTATAAGTTACTTTTGTAATTTACTATCTAGTAATGTCACCAGTTACTTTCTCAGAGCAGTAACTGGTAAAGTAATAAGTTACTTTTTTAAAGTAACTTGCCCAACACTGGTCATCATGAATATAATGACTGCTATATAGTGATGCGAGTACAAACAAATGATTAAATGAGAACAATTTGAATAAAAAATATAAAAAATGTATATATATTTATAATATTTATTACAGAGAACTGTTGTCTGTATTTCTATGTGTTCCCATCGTTCTTGACTGATGACTGCTGAAGCACAGACTTGGCAGGGAAGCTTTGAAAAGTGTCTATAAAATGAATATACTTTTTTTGTACCTGTGTTTTATTCTGTCGGGGGGTCTTTATTGTGTTATTTTATGTTGAAAGTTGTGCTGCTAGATTTAAGAACCCCAGCGAGATTTTCTGCGTTTATATGTAGGATTTATCTGGCAAAAACTGAAAAACTATTTTCTAAAACATTCCCTGAACTCAATAGAATGTGTTACAATAAAAAAAAAAAATTGGACTTGGACAAGTTTGCTGGCAAGATCTACTGCTCACACTCACACCAGTGGACAATTCCGTGTGTTAGCGGCTGATAATCTCTTTTAGTTTTGGATCACTGATCTCGCTGTTAAGCATGACCACGATTACACGTAAATGAGTGTGTGGGAAGAATAAATATAAGTGTTACTCCGAGGAGGCAGCATGAAGATTGACAGTGTGTCTAATAGGATAAAATGTATGCCTAATTTATGGCTGCAGATGAAATTTTCTCCTGCTCTCCTTCTTGGGAACAGGCTTCAAATCTGCCAGGCTTTTCTTCTGACACCAGATGGAAAGCACCAGAGAGTTGAATAATCGATTTAACCTGCCACATGCCAGTAGAGCACGGGCAACGGCAGCATACAGTGTTGAAATACCATTGAGCTTTCTCAAGGCTGCCTTTCAGCCCGGTTCACCACCTGTGGGACAGCGGGTACCTGAAATGGCGGCACTTCTGTGCTTCACACGAGTCCAAAAAGAGACAGAATGAAATGGTACTTATTTTTTTGACAATACCGGAGTTCTGCAGTCAAAGAGCGAGGTATGAAAGGGACCAAAGCAAACTGTGTACAAGTCAAAGAGCATGGACAAAGGAGCAGAGTCCTCCTCTTTAACCTCAGTATGTCCAGAGTCCTGAGTTTAATCCTGGAACACAATGACACCGGCAAAGAAAACAGGTATTTCAGAATAGTGTAAGAAGTCAGAACTTCGGACCTGAATTACGAAAGGACAGACGATAAAGTAGTGGATCTTAGTTGAAAGCTGTCAGTTGTCCAAAATGTTTGGCAGGGCCTTCAAAGACAGCCCTCACTCTAACGGCCAATTTTTTTTATTCTACTCCTGTATCGCTGCGTTTGAGCATCAAGGATGAGTCACTCAGGCCATGATTGTTACTACATAAAAATGGCATGAAAGGACAGGCTTTCATGACTCAAGTCACACTAACTCAACACCCAATGAGATGTTATACTGCAACAAGGGCTGTTAAGATTAATCGATGGATCGTTTATCGTTCTGTGACCTACACGATCCAAGTGTACCGGTCCAAAAAGCCCCGAAAGATTAGAATGCAGTAAAACGATCCGATGGTTCTGATTTTTTTTTACGTGGATCAGTTTCCCCCTAAAGCCCAGCTATTCTACCCAGATTCTTAACATTGTTTTCGCTGCTGCCATCACTGCTTTCTGTTTCTTCTCCTTGTCGATTTGTCCCTTTTTCAGAGAGTCGCCACAGCGAGTCAACAATTCACATCTACCCTTGTCCCCTGTATCATCAACTACCTCCATGTCCTCCCTCACTGCATCCATCAATCTCCTTTTTGTCTCCTACCTGGTAGCTCCATCTCTAGGATCATTCCTCTACCAATGTATCCACTGTTCCTCCTCTGAACATATCCAAACCATCTCAATTTGGTTTCTCTAGTTTTTTTCTCCAAAAAACTCAAAAAGTGTGTCTATGATGATGACGAAACTGTCCAAGCCCAGGTGGGGGGAGGGTGGGGATGAGAAGTCAGGATGCAAATGCATTCCTGCTTCAGCCGCCCATGGTCTGGACAGACACAGACCACACGTGGGAAGTTTCTTCTAAAGTAAAGGTGTTTTGCAATTTTTCACATTAATATTTTTGCTTCTGACCAGAAACTCATGATTAATTAAAAGTCTTATATGATTTGAAGCTCAGAGCCCAGTGTAGGGATTAGAAGGATTTTGTGGTGCTCACATTACCTTGATGGGTGCGACGGGCATCATAATAACCTTGTTGTTATGCATGGGTTCTGAAGAGGATATTGTTGATTCAAGGACGTGGCCTTGTTGAATTTGCCACATTTGAAATTCCTGCAGCATTAGTTCTCAGTGCAAAGGCAGCAGCGTTCTGTTTCTGTTTTGTGTGGACAGTTTTTCTATGCAAAAACCATATTAAAAAATAGAAAAAAATAGAGAATAAATCAAAAGTTTGGTTTTTTTTACTTGCCAACTGGAAACCATTGAGTGCCTTTTAAATTTAAGTGGACTTCTTCCTTTTGTTAAACTTTTAACTATTTTTTTTCAACCAACATAATCAAAGTAGCATAAATTTAAAGAATAAACCTTTAGTAGTTTCTTTTTCATAGAACTCTGTATACAGGAACATGAAAAAAGGATGTTAAATAATGCATTTATTACAAAACAAATAACTGGGTGCCAGTCTTTTATGTCTGTCCCAACCATTTCTGTGCGACTCCCAGCATGCATCACCACCCTGTGTGGCCGCTCAACAGTCAGCCACACTGGCCTTTGATATGAGGCAATATTCATCAGAAACAAATAATATTTTCCCTCCTAACTGTTATCACTTAATTCAGTTTTTCTGGGACAACACTGGGAATTCAAGGGGGGATGATGCAAAGAGAAGCAAGCACTTTTCTGGCAGCAGACGGAGGCAGGGCCTGTCATGATGTGCCCAAAGCACAAATCCCCGAGGATTGAGGATAGTTCCCTAATCAATAGGAGTAGATGTCAAAAGAAAGGAGGATGGATGAATGGAAGGAAGGACGGAAGAAGAGTGTTTGTGTAAAATTATATGAAGATGTACTAATAGACCATCTGTTTTTCCTAAAATTCATCATAATTATTTTAGTTCTGTTTATAAAAACACACATTTCACACAGATTTTAAGATGTTTAATAACTATCTGGGATTCAACATCAGACAGACGTAGGGAACTAATGAGAATTTGTCCATAAATGCTTTTGAAATTTTTTTTTTTAAATACATGCTTATTAAATGCTGTTGTTATGTTGCTGCTGGTCAGAACTGAACCACAGCTGGTGCTACTTAATTTCCATTCTCCATCTCTAGACATTAACCCCTGTGACACACACAGCTCTCTCCAAACAAGGTTTTTTTTTTTGTTTTTTTTTTGACACGGACAGATTTTCACTCCACTACTAAAAGCTTGGTCTTTGTCTTTCCCAGTTGTTAGATTACAGATAAAATTCAGATGTATTTTCATTCATCTGAGAGCAGTTTAGAAAAAAATAAATAAAATACCTCATCTTATTCCTTCTGTTTAAGTATGTCCTGTCATTTTACACATTTTAACTAGAGCTTCATTGCAGTTGCAGTTTTGTGTGCTACACAGAAGTGTTTCACACTTCAAATACTACTATATTTTCTGTGAGTCACTTTTTAATTTTTTATTGGCACTTGAATAGCATTAAATTAGAATGATATCCTAGTAGTGCCTAAAAATAAACGCCTTGAAGTGTGGCATTTGTTGAAGAGCCCTCACTTTTTTTTTTATAGACGTAACAAGAAAAAACTCAGTACCTTGGACATTTAACCTTCCCTTCATGGGAAATGTAACTAGTTAATCATCCAGGAGATGACAGGGCAACACTGAGATAAAAATCTGTATATGCACCATGTACAAGGGTTGGCCTGAGATGAAATAAAAAGCCTAGAATTAGAAAAGTCTCTGCTGCAGAAAGCAGAGCGCAACACTGCAGAGCAAATGTCTCCTACTGTTATTTCTACTGGCAAAGCCACAGAGGATGAAATTCCCCTGGTGAGGTGCACTCTGATAGTCTCCTGAGGATCTGCCCCAGAGGAGACAAAGGCTCCTGAAATGACTTCATATACCCAGTGTGACAGACGCAGTGCAGGCAGAGGAGGCCCCTGAGACACCTCTGCCTGCGCAAATAGCTACTGAGAGTGAGACAGCAGAATATGAGGAGACGAGAATCACGAGACAGATGAGCTGAGAAAACACTCTCTCTCTTTTAAGGGAATGTGAAACACAGGAAAGCCATAAAAAGCAATTACTGCTTTTAAAAACAAACGGTTTCTTGGAGTGCCAACTTGTGGTTACACTACAGTCTCAGATAGATGTGGACAAACTTTTTGACTCATGGCCCACAGTTGGTCCTTAAGTTGGACACGGGGCAGAGTAAAGAGCAAGAAGATGGAGTATTCATTTGAACTAGGATAAATGGCTTAAAGAAAACTCATATATAAAACCTAAAATGCGACATTTCTAACAACTTTGGGGCAGTTGGTAGCCATTAGCCTACTGCCAAGTCACCACTGAGGTCCACTGAGCATGACACCGTCCCCTCTCACTTCTCTCCGGGCGCTCAAAGCTGCCCACTGTTCACTTTGGTGATGGGTTAAATACAGAGGTCACATTTTGTTGGAAGGCAAACTCAATGTCACAATGAGTTTGCCTTCCTTTCTTTCCTTCTAATAGCCTTTATGACATCATCTACTGGGGAAACACAGGTATTGCAAGGAAAAGGCAGAAATATAATGATTCTGACAAGGTCGGTGGGCCGCATTGAAAAGATCAACAGGCCTCATCCGGCCCCCAGGCCTTAGTTTGCCCACGCATGGTGGGCCCTCAACCCTTTAGACCAGTGGCCCCAACCACTGGGTCAGGGACCAATACTGGTCCTCGGGTGAATTGGTGCCGGGCCACAGAAAAATAATGTTTCCTTTTGGTCCCATCTGTCTATTACTTCCACTTGATCCATACCCATATCAACAAAAGAACTGAC